>VWZK01020856.1:51648-85313 GCA_013396935.1 Baryphthengus martii | reverse complement strand
TTTTTTTTGTTGTGGGAACCCACACTGGAGCAGTCTGTTCCTGAAGAACTGCACTCTGTGGGAGGGAGAAACATTGGAACAGTTTATGGAGGACTATAGCCTGTGGGAAGGACTCATGTTGGAGAAGTTCATGGAGGACTAATTCCCTTGGGAGGCACTTCATACTAAGGCATGAGAAGAGTGTCAGGAGTCCTCCTGAGAAGGAGGGAGTGTCAGAAATAATGTGTAACATCCTGACTGCAACCCTCATTCCCTGTCCACTTGTGCCTCTGGACAGAAAGGAGGTAGAGAAAATAAGGAGTAAAGTCAAGCTTAGGAAGAAGGAAGGAGTGGGGGAAAGATGTCTTAAGATTTGGTTATATTTCTTATCACCCTACTCTGATTTTATTGGGATTTAATTAGTTTTGTCGAGCTGAGTTTCTTTTGCCTGTGTCAGTAATTGGTGAATGATCTCTGTCCTTATCTCAACCCATGAGCCTTTCATTATGTTTTCTCTCCCTGTCCAGCTGAGGAGGGGGAATGATAGAGCAGCTTTGGTGGGCACAACCCACCATAATATTACTTTCATATGTATATACTTTTGGTTTTAATATATATTCCTCTCCCCAGTTCTTGTTTTCTCATGTTTCTCTATGTTTTATTCACTTTTGCTGCCTATCAAAACATCAGAGAAACTCATCCAAATAATTCCACAGATTGGTTGAGCTAATTTTCACCAAACTGTGGTCTTTTGAGTATTTGTCTGCTTGCCATGTAATTTAATAGAACAGTTTTGATTGATATCCATTTTAGATCTTGCCACAGGTATTTTCTTGTACATATTTTTTTTTGGTATATATCATTTTTGCTGAGTAATAAAATATATTTAGGAATGCTATTAAGTAAATGAACTAATGCCACACAACCTGAAGTGATAGGTAACATAAGTGGCATTATTTAGCTTGGCAAAATAAATACTGAAGTCAAAATCAAATTAGAAATTGGGAACATTTTATGCATATATAACCATTCACATTATGCTACAATGATTTGAATAATTTCTGAAGAAAAGACACATTTTATTACCCAAAATTCTTTGTACAGAATTTGTCTCAAGAGTGTATTTGACTGGTTTTATTTGCTAATGAAATATTAGTATTGAGCTCTTGTGTATTTTAAGTGACTTATGTGGTTATTGTTGTCAGAATCGACTTTATTCCTGAGGGCTGATGCTGTGATATTGTGTTCCCTAGTTCCTCTGATGTTTTGATAAATGTTAACGGAGTATTACAGAAAGTACAATTATTTCTCAGGAAGAAAAAATGACTGTGTAGATATTAAATATATTTATACTGCACGGTAAGTAAGCAGTATTTGTGGGTCAAAGACCAACACAGTGACATACCTGTATGGAATTGCTTGGAAGCCTCTGCAACCATTCTTTAATTTCAGGCTTTTACCATTTGAAATATTTCAAGGTTAGTCCCTTTGATTATTATTATTTTTTTTTAAAATTATTTGTACTATTACTGACACATACCATGGATAAAGGCAACTTTATATAAAGTACCTAATGAGCACTTCTAATCAACTCTAAAAGCAAGAATAAGACAAATGTAAGCCTTTGTCCTGGTTTGAGTTAGAACAGAACTAATTCTATTCAATGATTCTGTTTTTCAGCTAATTATCTTCCAAGTAACTGCACTTTCTGAAGTTAATGCCATATTTTTGCATACAATGCCTGCTTCTAACAGTGATAACATTTGAAGTTTAAGTTGCTACCAAGGCTTGGTATGCAGAAAGGCTCTTGCTTATGCTTGCTCCTGTGCAGACCAAGGTCACTGCTAAATCTTACTTACCACATCTGGGAGTACAGAAAGTAAAAGGCCACACCTGTGGGGAGGAGCAGACAGAACAGGTGACCCTAAACTGACCAATGAGGTATTCCATCCCATGTACGTCATATCCAGTATAAAGCTGAGGGTTCCTGAGGGTCAAGTTCTCTTCTTCAATGGCTGGCATTTGAGGAGGCCTCTGTCTATTCTGCCTTTGATCCTGATTCGTGTGTTCCTGAATCCAGTTTCAGAATTCAGTTCCTGAGCATGGTTCCCAACTAGGACTTCCCCAGTGCCTTTTCACAGCATCAGTGGTGATGGTGATGTAGTTATCAACAGGGAGGTTGGGTTTGATACTGGTTTTTTATATATTTGTATATAATCCATTTTATTATTACTGTTTTCATTAAAGCTGCTCTAGTTTTCTTTTCTAAACGATAAGTCTCTCTCCCTTATTCCCTTTCTCCTCCTCTTTGGGGAGGAAGAGGGGTTAATAGAGAGCACCTGTCATTCATTTAGTCACTGTACCAGCCCCGACTCTTGACAGGCTTGAAAGGACATGAGAAACTACTCACTAATCAATCCAATTCTGTATTGAAATAAGATCAGGTGTACTAATGCTTTGTCTGACAAGAGTCTGTCTGAAAAGTCTCCAATGAAAAGTTTTCTACAGATTCCCTAAGAACATTGTCCCAGTGTTTCACAATACCCATATGACAGTAAAAATTATATTAGAAAAATGTCATAACTGGAAAGGATATAGGAAATGAAAGCTCTTTCAAGGGACAAAGTAACTTTGTCCAAGGGATACTCAATATTTTAAGCCATAAAGCAAAAAGGAAAACAACAACAACACAACCCCCCACCATCCTTAGTGAAATGAAACATAAAAAGAAGCGTACTACAAAATGTAACTCTGTAGGAGCCCACTTGGCAAGGAAGACAAGATAAATATATGCAATTGTACTTTATTTGTCCAGAAATAGTGAAGTCAACTTCTTAGAACTAATTTTTCATCTGAAATATCATCCTTACAACTGCAGAGTGCCCCTTAAAAGCGGAGGCACTGATTCAGTGTTGAATCAGAGGGGAAAATATTGCCTACTAAATCACTAGTACTATTTCTTGTACCATCTAACTTTTTCTTGGAAGCGTTCCACTTGAGCTGACCTCAACCTTTCAAAGCAACTAAAAAAAGTCAGGATCACACTAAAAGCTAATGTAAGTAGAGGCCTTGTGAACAGAAATTCATAGAAATTGTAGCAACTAACTGCAATGAACTATTCGTTAATGAGTACTAGTGTTATGTTAATTAAGAATGTATTGTTAAGAACAAAAATATTTGGAGATGTTTGTGTTACGTCACTCACTGCTGGGAATTTGATGTAAAACGTAAAATAAATGTAGAACAACTTTCCTTCTTACATATTTTTTTTTAGAACAGATATGATACATACAATTGAAGAAAATAACAGATGACTTACTAACGGGCCGGGCAATTTTGGAACAGATCCCGAAAGACTATGATAGTGTCTAAAATAAGCAAGGATGAAATTTTGTTGCCTAAATTTAAGGAACTCATCCAAACTATCTGAGTTATAGCATCTTTGGGAAATGCTAAATGTTTAGAAAAATTCCCTGAATTTGAAGATACAAAGTAGATCTCCCCATTGCTTTCATGCCTCTTGTGTTTGGTGCTGTAAATGCTCCCAGATTCAAGACCATATAATTAGAATATTTCCTGAAAAGTGGGGGCTGGGGACTGGGGTCAAATCCTTGTCGTGAAAGCACCCACAAAACAGACAGCAACAGATACGCAAGAAATGGGAATTTATTGCAACCAAAGTTGCCCAGTACTGTTTCTGGCAAAAAACCCAAACCAAACTAGTTCAGATGTCTGTTGGGAATATAACTGCTATACAACTAATCCCTAAACCTTAAGGAAATATGTACCAAAATAGGTACACACTCACTCATCAAGGGGAAACATCCCACACAAGAGTGTCCAAGATGTCACTTACCCAAGAGGGTAGGTGAAGAGATGGGGGTGAGGCTCACTCAGTCCATGGAGATTCACTCAATCGGTGGTGAAAGTATCCTTGGATATCAGCTCAATTGGTTCTTAGAAGGGAGTAGGGGTCATTTATACCCTGGTTGAGGGAGCACTGTGAGCATTTTAATTGATTGAGAGGACAAGCCTAGACAAAACAGGCTAAGGGTCCAGATGCTGAGGCAGCTGTTAATCACCATGAGGTGTGACTTAATGGCCCGAGGTGCCAAACCTCTCTGGCACACTGTTTTTGCCCTGGTTTTGCCTGTCAGGGAGGCTACACCTGCCACAACCCTATCAAGTTCAAGAGTTGTATCTAAACTAGAATTTAAGTCATCTATTTTCTTATTGTGGAATCTGATCATTATTCATAAGCAAATAGATGTCATTTTTTCTCTTTTCTTGCTTTGCCTCAGTGTTTGCTCTCCAGTTAGTTTCTAATTAGGCTTCCAGTTTTCTGGAAGAAAATTACTTGTCGACTCCCATGTTAAGGAAGTTGCCTGTTGTTTAGAGAACACTGGGAGTTTAACTATAATATAATTTCTTCTTGATTAGTAGAGCTTTCTAGCAGTCAGATCTACTCAGCAGATTTGACTTAGCAAGTCTGCAACTTTACCATGAAATATAGACAGATTTTTAAAGCATATTTGCAACTCTTTGAATGATTGTTTGGATGCGTAATTTTTAGGGACTGTGAAGACAAAAGTTGGAACTACCTTCAGATGCCATTCTAGTTGGATTAAAAAGAATGGGAAGTGTCCATAGTTACTATACAATTGAAAAAAGGTGACCTAGAGACCCTGTCTGGGATTGAGTACTCAAGAAAAACCTGTTTTTTTTCCAGGTTCTTACTAGTGCCTGAGTGATACAAAAACAACCAATCTTAGTGAATTTTCCTACTTTTTCTAATATTCATACAACTACTTCAATACTAAAATAATCCATAAGAACGGAATACTGAATAAATTTATTTATGGGACTTACAAATCTAATCAATTTGATGAGTTATTAATGATGGTTTAAAATATTGAATCAATCTTTCAAAATACATTAAGGAAATAATATTGTTTGTATATTAGTGTCTTAAAACCTTTTCTTAACTTCAAGATATTGAAAGTAAGTGCTGATACTGAGGAAGACTATAAATTTCACAGAAAAATTGTGTTACAGTGTGTGCTTTGGAAGAACATAAATACCCAAAGCATTCTTCATTTTCCTTGACATTGCACAGTTCATATGTCTTTTCAACAGACACAGAAGTATAAATAAACATATTGTAAATTTGAATGCACTTTGACTTGAAATGTTCTTAAACACAAATTTCTGATCTATTACATTTTCAGTTCATATATTTGACATCCCCTGTCACTATGAAACTGATCTACTGATCTACTAATAATAAAGTATGGAAAAAAATTATTGTAGGACGCTAAAGGAGATTAAAATTCCCTTTTGAATCAACACAAAGACAATTTTCAGTTTCACAACATTTAGATAAGAGTACCAATATTTTTTTTGACTACTGTTATACAATGCAGAGGCTGTAGAGGCTGAAACATGTACAAGTGAAATTGAGTCAGATTTTCTAGCTGTAAGATTAACACTCACACTGAAGCATTTCAATATTGGCCTTACAGTACTAGTAGGATTTCTGGACACCCACAAAGCTGTTCGGTTTAGATCTGAAACAGTGAATCTCTGTTGTTGGGTTTTTTTTATTATTATTCTCTATTTCTTTTTGGGCAGAGCAGGCCCCAGTTCTTCCTTTCACTCCAACTCTTGCCGTTACGCCTTCATGTGTGGAAGTTTGCTGACTGAGATGTTTCAAACTCCAAACCTCAGTTGCCATAGATACCTCCGTGTCTTAACAACATTTATTCTTTCCAACAGTTTCCATTTTTTTGAGTGCTCTGTTTTGTAATTTGCGTGTTCGAGACCTCACAGAATAAGGCAGAATCTACTCTGCTAAGTCTGCTGACCTAGTCACCATTTTGTTTAACAGGAATAGAAGAATCCAGTGTTACAAAAGTGTGCTATGTTGCCTACTTGACATAGCTTTTCTAATACCATGGCTTTCCTTTGAGGAATCTTGCCACACTTATTTGTTTTGTTTATTCTAGAGATGGAATTGGTTTTCTAGAACAACACATAGAGTTCAAAAGATCAAAGCAAAGTTTACAACATAACCATTTTTTTTTGTACATTTTTCTCAGATTTACACCTTTATTCTATGGATACAATTATTCTGTTTACTGATGCTGAGTCCATTAAGAATGAACTGTACTTACCAAAGTATGACAATATGGTTGTAATGTTTGTTTCCTCCTTTTTCACATATGGCAGTTGAGCAGTGAAAGATTTTTCACAAGATCAGTTCTATGACGTGTTACATTTCTCCTCTGCTTTTCATCTTACATGCTTATGAATATAGTTTTGGCAGCTTTAAACGTTAATGAATGGTATTTTGTATTTTTTATGCACTGATAGTAGAGTTGATATTGGAAAATACTCAACAAAATGAATTTTCTCTCTGGATATCATACTAGAAATAAAGACAATTTCAAAGAAATTAGAAAAGATGCAGTTTTCCTTCAATGTCCTAACATTTATATCAGTAATAACATTTCTTTTGTTGTTGGACTCTCACAGTCAGTCCTTGAAAAAATAAATTATTCAGTCCATAGTATCCTCTCTTTGTTGTTGAGATATTATAATTTCAGTTTCCATTTTTATCTTGTCAATTTAGATCTATTTTGTTGAAAACTAAATCATAATCTGATTTATATTGCTTAGTTTATTTTTACCTATACTAGCCATATTTTGAGGAATTTCTATTCCAATTTCATTTGATAATTTTATCTGGGCTTCAAAATTCTGAATCACTTGTATTATTCCCTCTGAGGATGAACAAATATTCATTGCTATGTAAATTCAAGTGCATGGGGTTTTTGTTTCTATATTCCTTTGAAGATGAAATATCTTACAAAGCCTGGAGGAAAACAGGCAAGCTCAATGAGAATTCAGGGTTGGTTTTTTTTTTTTCTTTCCTTCATTATGACAGGACAGGTAAGGTCTAAAGTCTGTAGAGGGCATTCTTTTGTTTCAGAGTACTGTAAGGTCTCTTGGATAAATTCATATAGTGTAAGTTATTTGTCTTTACTTTTTCTTTCTGACTTACAAAAATTAGGTCATATGCCTTGAACTATGATTTGTGATGCCAAGATAATGCACCAGAAGTACTTTCATGATCAAAGCAGAAGCTTCTGGAAAGAACAATGTAGTAGCAAATCTCCTCCAGTCTTCCTAGGGAAAGTAGAAGCTTCTGCAAGAATTTTTAGTTAAGATTAACACTGAGCAGGAAACTGAAGACCCTGTCAGGATTTATGACTTTACACCTGACAGCTCAGAATGGATGGAGGGATAGAAGACATTCTTGCATTCCTTTCAACCACAATGACCATGCAGGCCATATATCTTGCTGTGTGTCTGAAGTAATTTCGAAATAAAGGATCTCTCTGTGGAAGAAGGAAAGCAAGACATTCCTGACAACTTGAGGCCTCTTCTCATGAAAAAAAAAAAGGTACACAATTAGCTTAGGAGAGAACTCTCTGAGAAGACCAAAGGATGTATGTTCTTTTTCTATCTATGTATCCCTTTCTTCTGTGTTCACTTTTTTCCTTCACCTTTCCTCTGAGAGTGCCAGAGCACGCTTAGTTATTTCTCATTAGCAAAAATTTGGTACATTCAGGTACATGCGCACACACCATTTGTCCTTCTCATTTTGTAGTTTCCCCTCCCATAAGCACTTCTACTGTCATTAGTTTTCACCGGGCTTCCCCCTTGTTTTCTCTGATCCACTCTTGCTATGTTTGTCTTGCCAGAAACAGAGGAGAAGGGGTTTCCCATCAAAAGAAAGTGGATTGTATAAAATGCCATCTTGCTGTAAGTTGAGTCTATATTGACAGCTGTGATCCATCTAGATCAAACCAGCTTCGTTCAGAATTAGAGTGTCTTTCATAGTTTGTTTCTGATTTAGAACCTTCTCCACCTGGAATATTTAATCACTAATCCTTCCTTCTGTTCATTAGACCAGATTGACAATCTGAGGATTGTTTTACACTAGTTCTACCTTTTCAATTGCTTCAAACCTATATGATTGGAAGAGTACCGTGTCAGTCAACATAATCCTGATCATACTCGGCACTTTTCATCACAGAATTTATCAGGGCTATAAATTTAGACGCTTTGCCTGAGACCTTTCACTGCCAGGGACAGTAGGGTTGGTTTTAAGAAAGTTTTAGTACTTCAGTTTGTGTTCTGTCTAGGACTCTAAAATGTAGGAGAACTGACATGTTTAGAATGCAATTCAACTGATAAAATATAGATGACTAATGTAGGATGAAATCAACTGCTCTCTAAAAGTTGTTACTTCCCTTTGTCTATAAAAAGAACAGAAGGTTACTAGTTCAAATGCAGATCTTTGTCTCGTAAACATCCACATTTAGTCAAATGAATTCACAGTAGTAGAGACTGACTACATTTGAGAAAGTGATTTAATCTTTGTACTGTCAAACACCGTTTGACTCCTGCAGGCTTGTGAAATCAGTAGCCATTTTCACTTTGGAGTGCTATGGCTCTTGGATTATTTCTTTATTAAAATAATTCATAAATTATAGCAGAAATTCCAGGAGTAAAGATGGGAAACCCATGTCTGTCTTTGCCAAAAATATTTGTTAACGGTGGGGAATAGAACCAATCACCTTCCTGCTCTGTGCTTTTCCATCTCCATGAATCTTGCATGTATTTCAACACTGATTCATCCCTTCCTGACTACAATATGGTCCAGCTTCAATGTGATGGACAGAGAATTTTAAAACAGCAACAAGCTTAAAATAAACAAAAATAAATATTGCTTCACCCAACATGTGACTAAGCTGTCAGATTCAAACCCATGATTTTTTTTTTTTTAAATATCTGAAGGGCTTCAAGTAAAGGTTAGACATTCACAGAAGAAAAGTTCATTAAAGGCTATTAGACATAGTGATGTGGACATTATGATGGTGATGTGGACAAGTTGCAGCTCCAAAATCCCAGAGCTGTAGCTGCAGTTGTTAAAAGTTGGGGGAACTATCTATTATATTTCCCTTTTTTTTTTAATTTTTTTTTTTCCCTCTGGCTGTTGTTTCTACTAGATTTCTCAGTTTCGCCTGAGAATACTGTCAAACTCAAAGCCTTCTACAAATGAGGGTCTCATAGCAGTGAGATCAATGTAAATCCAAGTGTAATAAATGGGAGGAAAAAGAAAAGAAAAGAGATCAAGATGAGGTCAGAGGTTCAAAAGCTCAAGGCAGAGCAACTGATAATTCAAATACTATTGCAAGGCTTTTCAAAGATAAGGCAATAGTCAGACACAGTTGACACAGGTTTTCAAAAGAAAAGTCCTGTCTAACTAATCTGATATCCATCTATGATAAGGTCATCTACCTAGTGGATGGTAAGATAGGAAGGTGGTGGGTGTAGCTTTTCTGGATTTTAGTAAGGCTTTTGATACTGTTCCTCACAGTCGCCTTCTGGATAAGTTGTTCAGCTATGAGATGAGAAAGTAAAGATGCTGGGTAAAGAACTGTGAATTACAGGGCTCAAAGGGGCTACATCTGGCTGGAGACCAGCGGTGTTCCTCAGGGCTCAATTCTAGACCCAGTTCTGTTCAATATATTTATCAATGATTTGGATATGGGAGTGGAATGAATCCTTAGTAAATTTGTTGGTAATACTAAACTGTGAGGTGCGACTGACTTTCTCGAGGGCCAAGAGATCTTGCAGAGGGATCTAGATAGATTAGAGCACTGGGCTGTTATTAATGGAATGAGATTTAACAAGTTGGAATACCAGATTCTGCACTTAAGACAGTGTAACACGAGGCACAAGTATAAATTGGGAGAGGAGTGGCTGGAGAGCAGACCTGCAGAAAGGGATCTAGGGGTTCTGGTTGACATCAAACTTGACATGAGTCAGCCACGTGCACTGACAGCCAAGAGGCCAAACCATGTACTTGGGTTCATTAAACACATTATAACCGGTCTGACAAAAGATATGATTATTCCACTGTATTTAGTGTTGGTGCGGCCTCACCTTGAGTACTATGTATAGCTCTTAGCCCCTGTTGCAGATGATTATGTTTGACCCGGTTTGATTTATCAGAAATTCAAGACTTATTCATCAAATGATATGTATCAAAGGTTGATTTTAGTAGCACTTACTATAACAAGTGATTTAGTAAAACAGAGATTTGATTACACATTCGAGGATGACAAGATTCACACTGACTTACTACAAGGTATCTCAAAGCAAAACATGTGTATATGCATAAACATAAAATGTACAGACACACAATTACTTGGCCAGTGAAATACATAGATGCTCACAGGCATAAAAGCAAATGCCTAAAATCAAAGACCTAGATAGGCAGACAGACTTGCCTATAGTTAGATTTTCCCCCTTCAAGTTTAGAGTAAATGCTCACCATGCACTGGCACTTCTCAAAGACTGGAAGTTGAGTCTTGAGGCAGTGGTCTCGCCCAGGTCTTGTGTAGACCTTGCTAGCACAGAGTCCTGAAAGGCATCTCAACTAGGAAGAGATACTGGATGCAGCCCAGTGTGATCCAGGAGAGGTCAAAGGGTCTCATTTTGGATTACTATTTATATGGTCCAAGATAACTAACTTCTGTCAGGTACTTTTCCATGTTGGCCTAAGTCGAGTGTTATAACATTCTGGCTTGCACATGTCCAGAACTTACTGGATCTTGGAGTCCTGCTATCCACAAATCTGGTACAAGTATACCAGGTAGTAAGAGGGTCGACTGATCATCCAAGATGATAAGGAGGGGAGTAGGAGCCAGGTGTGCTGAGGGAACGTCTTAACACTCTTGTCCACTATAGGAGGTAACTGTCATTATTGTCCCCAGAGAATAGGGAAGCATTAAAGGGGTGCCTTAACACTCTAGTACACTGTATTTCCCAACCTGTACTTTTACAATGGAAGGTTGTGTGGCCTGGGAGTGAGAGTCATGCCCTGTATTGATCAGCCACAGGGGGGAATCAACCATCACAGCCCCACATTTTAAGAAGGATGTGAAGTTTCTTGAATGCATCCAGAGGAGGGCAATAAAGGTGGTTGGTGAAACGAATGGAAGGAATGTCCTATGAGGAACAGCTAGGGACTTTGTATTTGTCTGGACTGGAGAAAAAGAAGCTGGAAAGGTGACATCATTGCTCTCTTACTGCTTCCTGAGGAGGGGAGGTGGAGATGGAGGTGCTGATCTCCTCTCCCTGGTATCCAGTGACAGGATGCATTGGAATGGTTCAAAGCTGCACCAGAGGAGATTTAGACCACACATTATGAAACATGTCTTTACCAAGAGATTGGTCAAACACTGGAATAGGCTTCCTAGAGAGGTGGTCGATGCCCTAAGCCTGTCAATATTAAGAGGCATTTGGACAATGCCCTTAACATGCTTCAACTTGGTCAGCCTTGAACTAGTCAGTTGGACTGAATGATTGTTGTAGGTCACTTCTTCCAACTGGAACTATTCTATTCTATTCTATTCTATTCTATTCTATTCTATTCTATTCTATTCTATTCTATTCTATTCTATTCTATTCTATTCTATTCTATGCCATCCCATTCCATTCTATATGACTCCATAAAGATGTGAAAGGTGCCATAAATTCTCTGCTTGAAGTCATGAAAATACCTTTTCCAGGAAACTGACCTCAAAATCCTGTTCTAATCCTCTGCTGCTTTTGATGGCCAGCTTGGCTGCAGTCAGAAAGAAACAAATGAGAAGGTCTCTTATCTTTGTGAAGTCTCAAATAAGAATTGTGTAAGTAAAAAAGATAAAAAGAAAAGTAGTAGGATCTGTAGGAATCAGAGAAAAGTCTGGGATCTGATATACTCAGCATTTATGTGTAACAGTATTACCCTCGTGGCCTAGAAATCATGTATGTGCCCAGAATTTTGTCAAAAATTCTCCAAATTCTCTTGTTGTAAAGGCTCATTTTATTAGTGTCACCTAATAAATGTTTATCACCATTTTCCATAATGCCTGGGTTGGATAGATGGAGTATATGGAGCAGTGGTGCTTAGTGGCAATTTTTAATTTGTGATTTGAACAGGGAGAACTTATGTGAAGGAGTGTCCTGAAAGCAACCTGAGTCATTCCTGGGACAAATTTCGCAAGCTGAGCACTAGAAAACACAGGGAAGAAGAGGAATTCCTGGGGTATGAGGTACAATGATCTCCATAAACTTTAATGTCTTCATAAACTCTTGGATATATATCAAAGTGCTTATGGCCATATCAAAGCTCTTAGAAGTAGTAGAGGGCAGTACGGACCAATATATTTCAGACTAGGTTACACGTACTGTGCATAAGTCTCTGCAGGACCTGAGGGTCACCCAGACTTTTCCTCTTTCAGTCAACAATGAAGGCCACCTGCAAACTACTGTTCTGAAGATTTACATAATTTTTATTCTAGAGTTTGGATTGCCTTGGGAAACGCTTTTGTCTCCTGTCCTTAAGTTTAGTCCACTTGGCTAAAAGAGAAGGATGAGTGACAGAAAGCTACATACCAAGAGTGGTGAGCCTGTACTATAAGCACATGGTACATTGGGCAAAAAATAGAGATAGAGATATGCCTTGTTGACTGTTTACAGATGTTAGACCAAGGATCTAGACATAAGAATTGGGAGAAGCTTTAATTAGGAAGGAAGATACTTTAAAAAAAAATGGATATAGATGTCTATCATCTAGGTGAGATATGGAAAAAAGGGAATTGAGCAGTAGAAACAGACTTTCGTAAGACTTTTTTTCTAGTATAAGGTGAGGATAAAGTAATTTTATGTTGTCATACTTCTACTGAATTTTGTGATGGAATTCTAAAAATAGAATGATTAAGTTGGTCTAAGAGGTCTCCTCATCTAATATGTTTTGTCTCTCTTAGTTTCCTGCTCTCTAATTTTTGCTGATCGTTACCATGACAAAGATGAAAATTGGCAAAGCTGGAAAGTGTCTATTGACTTAATTTATGTGGTACTGAAAAAAATTTCTTATAGATGCCTATTTTGCCGCTTTCAGAGAAATGTATAGCAGTGCTACTGGCAAGAGGCTTTGCATTTTTTTTTATAACATGTGAAAAATGTTCCCCTCTCTAAGTATTGGAGTGCTTAATAGTGTAAGTCTTGCCAAATGTTATTGGAGAAGGAAGTAGAGCAAATATAATTTTCCACAGGGGTAATGAGACTTGATTAACAAAGTTTCAAAGCTGCCACTAGGAAGCCAAAATAAAAAATTCTGGAGAAATTGATTTAGTGCCGGTATGCCTACCTGCCGTTGACTGGGTTAGACTATGGTCTTTTCATTGACTTCTGTGCCATAATTTAATTATAGAAGTTCATTCTTTCTGGACAGCACCATCCTTGGAGCAACATACTAATACATCAATGGCTGTTGATGATATAAAATGATGAATCACACTAATATATCATTAGTTCTGTCACACAGGTGGCTTTGCAGATTAATTTCATTAGAGCAATGACCTGTGATGATGATGCATTACTCAAGTGATAATTTTTATAAGAATGGCTCTTGCATAATTTTACATTCAAATGTTATTTAATTTATCTAATGCTTAATTAGTATACCTTCAAATAATATAACTGACTGACCAAAGAAAATGTGTTCCTGGAAAATCTGGACAAGCATGTAATACATTGAGGCTACATTATATTGTTAGTGTGAAAAATGGTTCCAAACCACAAAGAAGGTATAACTATGAAAGTAGTGAAATGCAAGGTTTCTTAAAAGTATTGTATCATTGAAGAAAAAGTTAGAAAGAAAAGGTTAGTTAGAAATATGCAAAAATAGTGCAAAAACATGAAATCAAACTTGACTTTCGTTAATTGAAAATACAAAAGGAAAACATCTTCAATATGTATTTTAAAAAATCAGTAAAATAGAATAATTACCATTAAAATTTCCTTTAAATTTTGTAATTCAAATAGCTCTAATTGCTTAAAGAAATTCCAGAAAAGTAGCAAAACCAATCTCCTTTCTCAATCCTTTCCACATGCTTCCTTCTTATGGAAGAATGGAATTTTGTATTTTGGTGAAACATATTATTTTATGGGTTCATTTTCTATTAACTTCTTTTTTCTGTACATCCATCCTTTGATCTTCATCAAGAGGCACTCATTAACTTTCATCTCCCCAGTAAAAATACATCTTTTCCACACAGGTGTTAGTTTTTCTGAACTCTATTTTCACGGTACAAAGCATCCATGGCATCTCCACATCATAAATGTTCTGTGCGCTTCTGGTCATTCTCTCTTCAAAGAGAAAACTAGAAAAAGGGTAGCAAAAGAAGGTCAACTTTATGGTAACTTCTGCATGGGGAGAAATTTAGGAGTCTGGGATTTGAAACAACATATTTATAAAGAAATATAATATATTTCTTTATATATACATCTATGTCTTTATATGTATAAAGACACCTAGAAAGGAAGGAATGTTTGAAAAGCTGCAGCAAAAATAAAATTTTCTACTATTTTTCCTCAAAGAATAAGAGAAGACAAAGAGAGAGAAGTATACTTTTCCTTACAGCATGACTGAGTCATTCAACTGAACAGGACATAATGCTGTGAAGAACTAAAACATAAACGGGTTCAAAAAGAGACTTAAAAATTGATGCTGAATTCATCTTTTGATCCAGGAAGTCTCTAATCCACTATTTTTTGTAAAACAAAAAATCCATACTTAACTTCTACCCTTAAGTATCTGCTACACTAATGTTGCTCAACAGAAGTTACTGGACTTTTGATCAGACCTAGTAATGACATTCTTAAATAGCACAAGATTTCTAAGTGATCACCCTTTGCCTTATACTGGTACCTCAGGAATGAGGCAACAAATGCCTGGGATCAAGTCCAACAACAATTATATTCTGCTGTACTTAGTCCCATCAATAAATATCAGGACACAAATTGTCAGGAATTGATCTCAGCATCTGTCCATGCTTTGACATTAATTCCACACTACTTTGTTGGCATGATTTCTGCAGTGCATTATGGTATGCTTGCTGTAGTGGCTATTTAAATTGCTTTCACGAACATCCAAGAACTGACTTCAGTGGACTATTGAAAATAGATTGAATAATTTGCTTTAGACCAAGAAAATAAGAATTTCATATGTGGGTTAATGATTTCACTGTAACAAAAACACCTTTGTGAAGAATTTTTCTTTTAGGTAAATAACTATCAGTATTTTTTGAAATTCATTAAGTATGTGTAAATTCGACAGAAATTAGAGATGATTTGTTTTTCTCTGATGATTTGTTTTTCTCTGAGAGCTTCATATACAAGAAAAAAGTTCTACTGCAGTGCAAATAGATGACTCAAAAAATGACATCATGGGATTCCTTTTCTCATCTTTCAGTGGCTGAAGATTCAATTTAGTCTCTTCTCAAACAAGAAACTCTTTTCTGCTACTGCCAACTCTCATGATCTGACACAGAAATTACTTTCTTCCACAGAGAAGGATCAGACAGTTACTAGTGCAAACCCATGTTCAGATTATGACCTGAGTGACATGAACTCAGCTATTCTCTTTGTTCCAGTGTTTTTCCTGAAGTGTCTGTTTGGTCCTAACAAAAGTTAAGGTCATTTCTCTCCCCTCTTTCTGCTTCCTTATGAAACTCAGCATGAAGAATTAGTTATATGAGTTTACAAATGAATACATGGGAAAAACAGCTCTTTGAAATGGTGTCATTCTTTTCCAGAGAGAATCAAATCTGAAAAAAAAATATTACTGCAGAAGGATTACATAGTTGTGGAGCTAAAAATTTAATGATTTCAGATTTGGTGGGATTTTTTACAATTTAATGCAGTTACTCTGTTATTTGGTACCACTATATATAAGAATATGTTAGTGGCTGAAATTTTCTGTATACAAATCATATCACTCAGTAGTGGCATAGATAATCATTATAGTGTTATTCCAATACTGCTGAAGATTAATTATTTCCAATTTTAAGAAAGAAGATCATGACTCTATCTCAGAGATGACATTTATTTCCAAATATAATATCTGTGAAAGAATGAACTGGGGAACAAAATACCTATGATATTTATAAACTTACAAATTAGCCTTTCTAAGTTCCAGTCCTTTGGCAAAGTCAGAGTTTGAAACAACTTGTATATAATACAGAAGTAATTTAAAAGTCCTAAAATATGATAATTGATGCCAATAATGATAATATCCAAAAGGGAAAAAACCTTGAATAGTGATTACTCATAGTGAAAATTAAAAACCAAGTCTGATATATTTAGCATCAGTTGACGTATAATTGAAGAGAAACAAATACAATTTACATCTGATGCATAACAATGTATTGATAAACAAGCTGTCTCAGCAGAGAAACATGTATCACTCGCCTCATCTGACCTTTGTCTCCTGAAGTTTAACCTAATTGTGTCTAATTACTCTAACTTAATTATGTGTGTTTATTCTGCAACGAATGGCAAGTATTAATTCCAGGAAGCCATTACTCCTGCCTTAAGACAAGTTGTATAACTGGTTCTTTCAGGAGTGGAATATCTGTTAGTATGAAAAGAACTAGACTACCAGTCTAGACAAGTGAACTATTTTTTTCATGGCTAAAATTAGGTAAAACAGATCACACTGCTGGATAGTAATCTGTTTCACACTGTTGATGTCTAACTGTAGTGGTCCAAACGCAGGTGTCAATACAGGAGACAAATGACAAAGCCCAGGAGATCCTGTCAATATCGGATTCTGTCATAGCTGAGAGAGAAGACATCTGGGTAAACATAGATGACTCTTTCTCTGGTGAACTAAATAGCTCTTCAGAATTCCAGTAGGTTCATTGATCAAAAGTTCCCTTTCAAGTCCCCCAAATGAGAGCTTAGAACTCTATGTTACATGCAAACACCTGTATGTAGATGTCTATTTTAAGCTTTCTCAGTTTGAGGCAAATCTTACTTTTGGGGCCAAGTCAGTTGCTGAAATGCAGACATCTGCTGCCTCAGGAGACATCACCAGGTGCCCAATACATGCACACTGGTCTACCTATACAGAGTAGGACTTAAAGGAGATCCTAGCCCTTTCTGGAGCAGCAGCTGGATGTTAAATGAGAATGACAAATCATTTAATCTCAAACAATACAAATGGTGAGATTGACACTATTATTACCCATTTCTGGTGTTTTTTTTCTGTTTGAGGTATTTTAAAGATGCAAGACCTGTTTTCATGAAGTCTTAACTAAAGCATGCTAACTTTGACTGCAAAGTAAACTGAAAAATGTGAAATCAAGCAATTATAATCACATATTTACCACCCTCTTATTCAACTGCATCTCTCTTTCTTGCTGACTCTGTGCATTCCAAATTAAAATAGAAATACAAAATGAACTGCACAAAAAAGAAATTAAATTCTTGCTAGAGATTTAATAGTTTAAAAAAGTAGAAAATTCTGATATTAAATTAAACTTTGCTGAGTCATGAGAACAGGTTTCCTAACACTTTAAACTAGAATGTATTGGTATGAATATAGGTCAAGAAAAGTCTTCCTGACTGGAAGTTAGTAATGAGTTCTAGTATATGACTTTAGCTGAACTAAGTAAAATAAAGAGGGATATTGTAGAGAAATTTGGAATAATGTCAATGAGCATTACCCATGAGATAAACCCATGCATGTTTTACAAAAAATAAACATGTACTGTACATGTATCAAAGTTCCTCTTTTGTCAAGGAACTAACTTTGTTTTTGCAGGATGATAAAAGCAAAATCAACTTCTTTGTTTTTTATTCCCTTGGCTTTGTAGAAGATCATATATTTTTATTTCTAGTGACTACATAAGATTAAAAAAAAAAAAGAGAAATCTTCATACCTGAAAGCAAATTTTATTGAATCACAAAATAGTCTAGATTGGAAAAGACTTTTAAGATCATCCAGTCCAATCATTAATTTAATACTGACAAGTCCCTGACTAAACCATACCCCTAAATACTACACCTGCTACTATTGAAACTCAGCAGATACCTTTTAGGTAGCTCCTTTCCATCCAGCATCATATTTTCTGATGAAATCTAATATCCTGTTTGACATAGGAAATAAACAATGTTTGGAAATGTATTTATAAAAGAGTTATCACTTCAGTATACCTCAAAGTCAATAAATGGCACAAAATGCAGTTAGGCATTTACCTGCTTGCTTTATCAGGAAGATCAAAATCCATTTAAACCTCTTTTCAAGGTAGATGGTACATCTTGCAGAAAGGCTTGGGAGGTTACAGAGAAGAAAAAAGTGAATTTGATCAAGAAGACCTCTGTCTACCATTCACAACTGATGAATAACATATATTCCACGTGATTCTGAGAGGATACATTTTTCATTAGAACCACCACTGAGAGTCCCATCCTCACTTCTGATTGATTTCCTTGTGCCTTGGCTCCAAAGTATTCTGTGCTCATTTTTGGGTTAAGACGGGTTTCTATAGCATTGACACAATCAGAATGAAAATAGATTTATTTTTTTTTTTTGCACTCTGCAATAAAGAATATATTCCTCCGCTTTCTCATAGCTTGCATTTGATGTTCTTCATTTCCAAACAAAAAACTCAGACATATTTTGAGCAATATATAGGAATGGGAATTTAAACCTCTTTTAGTGGGTAATACAAAGGAAGTACCTCTTTGAACGTATCTAATAGAAAGCAATTTGATTCTGAATATTTTAACACGTCACTGTGGTATACGAGCATCATGGCCTAGCAAGGCACAGTGTCCTTCATCTTTAAGAACACTGAAAGGAATGAAATCATCTGTGGCAGGAGGTCATCAGCAGAATTCTGACAAATTTTAGACATCTACGGTGTCTATATCTTAACAAGGGATATAGAATTCCCTTAAAGGCAGACACTTGCAGTGCAAATTTCATCCTAATATACGCTTAAAAACTGATTAAATGATAATAAAAAAATTTATCCCCGTTTTCCAGTTGAGTGTCTCATGGCATACTAACACACCAAAGTCTTAGTATGCTGGTATAGTTTGTGCACAGTATTTTACTATCCCGCACAAGGCACATTGCTTCAGGTTTTGCTTTATTTATAAAAAACAAACAAAATAGAAACTCTTGCAGCTACGACCAACTCTGAATATCTTGGTGTTCTGATTCTAGAATATAGCTCTGAAATTACTTCCGTCCTAATTAAATGGTGGAAATAGAAGTCCTTGAGGAACATCAGAACTGTCCATAGTGACTAAATTAAACAACATTCTCATTAAATCTTAATGACAAGAATTGTCTTATTTTTAGATATAAAACTTATAGCAACTGTTTAGGTTACTTGTAACAAATACCATATACATGTTGTTCACTGAAGGGGGCTAATTGCTTAGTGTAGCCCAACATGAAATAATTGTGATTTGGAGAGTTTTGCTTATGCTAGAGATAGGCTCTGTGGGATCCTACTGTAACTGTGACAATGTTGAATTTTTCTAATATTGATTAAATGCATGATTAAGGGTATTTTCAGCAAAGGGAAATGGAAAAAGCACAGACGTAAGATTCTTCATAAATCATGATTAATCATGCAATGCATTTCAATTAAAAATACAGTAAATTTTCAAAGTTTTAAGCTTCACTGCGTAGCATGGGGGTACATGGGTTCTTAGGGATTTTTGTTTGTTCGTTTCTTTTTGAATTAATTGAGTACGGGACACTCTGCTTCTGAATATATTTCTAATGTTACTGCATTATTTTTTTTTCCTCAGTGCTTACTAAATTGATCAGTGGAAATGCCACACAGTTATATTAATTTTCCTGTCTGAGTATTTGTTTTAATGATAAAACATTATTCAGATAGAGTTAGAAGTACTAGGTGTTACTGAAACAACTCTGGTCTTAGATTTTTGGAGACACCTGACATTTAGCTTTTATAGCTGCTATGACTGCATCTGTAATGCACACAGGAATAATTGTTAACTGTCAAGAACACAATGTATTTCTAATCATATTCCATCAGTGACATGTGTTTTACATTGTTAAATCATTTTGGCTGAAAAACAGAGGCTCAGAATGGAATGTAAAAAGCCTGTTCTTTCAGTTTCTTTGCATTATTCATAAATGCAGTACCTTGTCAGCACTTAGAATGTAATCAAAACATAAATGATGTACGAATATTTTGTGTTCAAACTGCATGTAGGTTGTTCCTAAGTTACACAATACATTGCATTGTCTTTTTTATAGTCAGTATAAAATTTTAACTGTGTGTGTCATAAGTTCTGTAAAAGCAAGACAGTTTACTCTTCTTTTTGTTCTTGAATTCAAAATGATGAGTTGAAATTAAAGAGAAAAAACTACAAAAAATTCCCTCAAAAAAAATCAATGAGCTGTTTTTATCCTTTGCCATTGTATCTCATTCACACTCATTATGCTGTTGCATGGTATAACTTGATATAATTTTCAAATTAACTCTCTTGAGCATTGTTTTGAGTGTTTCAGAGATAAATAACATCATGAATAAATACAAAAATGCCATGACAGTATTTTTTTTTCTTTTTTTTTTTTTTTTTTTTTTTTTTTGTGTGTGTGTGTGGTGAATAAAAGGATTATGAAACACGACTCCTGGATTCTAACAGCTTGGAGAAAAAAAGAGGTCTAGATTCCGAAAAATTGCGAAGTCGCAAAGATAAAAACAAGTTTAACATACCATAATTCTACAAAGAGTAGGAAAAAAGGGATACAATGAGTTACAATGGAAAATGTGGGAACATAAGTTAAAAGCATTTTTATTGTACCCTTTAATGGATAGATTATTGAAAAATATTCCTCCTATCATTTTAGGCACCTTTCTTACTATCTGCCAAGTTTTCAGCTGCAATGTGTAACTAACACCTTTCTTTCATTATTTTATTTAATTTTGTTTGGTGACACTTGAATGCAATAAAGTACAATGTAACTAGGAAACTTAGAAACACCTTCAGCTTCAGCTGCAAATGTAACAAAATACTATTCCTTGGAAGAAACTAAACACAATGCACTGAATATATTGCTGAATATTTTGCTTTATTGGGTTATGAGAATTGATTGCACCACTGGCTTTTTGATGGCTTTTTGTACTGGTATAAATGTCATGCTTTTCCGTATATTTCCCAGGCATAAAACCAAATCTACTTTCAATCGTGAAGTTTCATAATGTGCAATGTCCACAGTCCAAAATTATTTCAAATTAAAATGCCATTTAAATATACCCTTGTTTCTTTTCCTTCCTTACAGGAAAACATTTTGACAAAACATCTGCTAATAAGCTTTTGATGAGAAATACACTTAATTTTGCAGTTTAAATATTCAAATTTAAATCCTGCAATCCAATAGTCAAAGTGTAAAGTAATGTTTTTTCAAAACCACTTTTTCAGAATTATCAGAGAAATAAACATATATATACTAAGTCTATACTTGGCTTTGTGAGCATTCTTTTCTTCATTATTAATTTTTCCCTTTTATTTTCTTGATCAAAATCCCAGACAAATTTTATCATTTTCTTTCACATAGAAATGTTAATTTGATGGACTGTATTAAGTCAGCGTGTGTTATTACCAAATCATCAGCCTAACTGTTGTTGAGATGTTTTACAGCAGATCAGGGAATAATAAAGAGATTCTTCAGAAGAAATTGGGGAGCACCTCTCATATTTGAGAGAATGTTTCTTTAAAAATTTAGTAGTAAACAATTGAGACTGATCAGTTGGAGACTGGAGTCAACATAATAGCAATGAATAAGAGCAGATACCGAGGGCAAGACACTGAGAGGCTAATCACTGTGATGCTAAGGTGGAGAAAATACATGGAGAAATACAGGGAACAGGTTGTTTAAAATGGATCGGTGATATAGCCAAGGATAGAGGCTGTGAATAAAGTTTTTGCATAGTGTTCTGATTTGCAGTGAACAGGGCCAGAAAAAGAAAAGTTGTTCTAGTAGTCAATAATGAATACAACATTCTGTTCAAATATTTTGCTTGCAAAAAAAGTCTTACCTAAGAAATATTATAGAATCTAGAATTGATATCTCTTCCATTCATAGAATTATAGAACCATAGAAAGGTTTGGGTTGGAAGACACTTGAAGATCATCTAGTCCAACTGCTTTGCCATGGGGTTGGGCTTTCAGTTTAAAAGTCTTATCCTGTCACTACAGGCCTTGGTATCTATCTTATAAGCCTCCTTTATATATTGAAAGGCTGCAATAAATTCCCCCCATTGTCTTCTAATTTCCAGGCTGAACAACCCCTACTATTTCAGCCTTTCTTCATAGGAGAGGTGTTTCAGCCCTCCGATCATTTTTGTGGCCCTCATCTGGACCTGCTCCAACAGGTCTATGTCTTTCCTCTGTTGGGGATCCCAAAGCTGCATGCAGTACTCCAGTTGGGATCTCATAAGAACAGAGTAGAGGGGTAGAATCACCTCCTTTGACTTGCTGACCATGCTCCTGTTTTGCAGCCAAGGATATTACTTGCTTTCTGGACTGCAAGCACACATTGCCATCTCATGTCTAATTTTTAATCCAGAAGTATTCTCAAGCTGTTTTTCACAAGATTGCTCTCAATCCGTTCATCCCTCATCCTGTATTGGTATTTGGAGTTGCCACAGTCGAGGTGCAGGATCTCATACTTGGCCTTGTTGAATTTCATGACATTCATGTGGATCCACTCCTCAAGCCTGTCATGGTTCGTCTTGATGACATCCCTTCCCTCTAGCAAATCAGCTGCATCACTCAGCTTTGTGTCATCTGAAAACTCATTATCGATGTTCCCAATCCCTATGTCTATGTCATTAATGAAGACATTAAATAATATTTACCCTAGTACAGATCCTTGAAGGACACTACTCATTACTGATTTCCACTTGACCATTGAGCAATTGACAATAATTTGTTGGACACAGCCATCCATCCAGTTCCTTATTCACCTAACAGTTCATCTGTCAAACTCATGTCTCCCCAATGTCACAGAAAGAATATTGTGGGAAACTTTACCAAAGAAGTCTACAGAACTTTACTTTACAGAAGTCTAGATAGATGACATCCATAGCTCTTCTCTCATCCATAGATGCAGTCACTCCATTGTAGAAGGCCACTAAATTAGTAGGATGTGATTTGCCACTGGTGAAGCCACATTGGCTATCTCTAATTACCTGCCTATCTTTCTTATTTTTTGACATGTATTCCAGGAGGATCTGCTCCTTGATATGATCAGACCTGGGGGTGAGATGAATGCTGGAGTAGTTTGTGAAACTGCTCCAACCACTATAATAGCGAAAGGCTAGTTGGCATCATGATCACTGTCACTTTTTGAAGAAAATAAGCCAGTTTGGGTTCATCAGGTGTCTGTCTTCAGAGAAAGGCTAGACAGACTGGCTCCCAAGAAGACATAGATGTCTAGATTCTACCATTTCTTTACTTAGCCAGTGAAGAATGATAGTCATCTAAGATAGTAACTCCAAGTAATAATAACTTGCAATTGATTTTCTAAGATCTTGTTTTAGGAGACTTCAATCATTGCACTAATGATAGATGCCCAACATCTGTGCTCAAATGAGGTGTAAAGATTGTGGATTTCATCCAAAATTCCCAACAGAGTCAATATACCTAACAAAGTTACTTTTCAGTACCACATAATGAGCTTCATCATGCTCTCTGAATACCCCTGGAATATCTTAACCATTCACGAAAGTCTGGGAAATATGACACAGGAGCTATGGAAAAGCCACATTGCTTTAGGCTAGCATGTGGAAGTCAGGCAAGGTAAGTCAAGGCATCTCAAATATACACATATAACACATATGTCTTTCTAACTGACTTAAGTACTACTTCTTTTGAAAGCTTTAGACGTCCTATAGGCACACTAATCATATGCACTTTTCTGTTGTTGTTTTGTTTTTTTTTAATATTTCCTCTGTCTACCAGTGCTTGACCCTGTGTAATACGAGACATGTTAGTGAGCTGAACCTCCACAGAATACTGACTGCAATATTCTGGGGGATCTTGTATCTCTGTGATCTCTCCACACGTCTTCTGCTCAACAGAAATGTAGTAGCATAACTCTCCTGATACCTTTCCTTGAACTGGACATGAGGCTGTGATTTTGCCATGTCTGTATGCATTGTGTGGA
This sequence comes from Baryphthengus martii, assembly GCA_013396935.1. NCBI lineage: Eukaryota > Metazoa > Chordata > Aves > Coraciiformes > Momotidae > Baryphthengus > Baryphthengus martii. The sequence continues at coordinate 61,204 of VWZK01020856.1, read as the reverse complement.
ATATATTCACGTGTATATTTACAAATTTACATATACGTGTACCGAAGCTGTCTAAAGTCGACAATTTTCAGAAAATAAATATCAACAATTCATTTTTTTTTTAAAGAATTGTGAAAAATATTTGAAAAAGTCTTGCCTGGGTTATGAGCATTCAGTCATAAAAATTATCTGCTAAACCTTCTATACTATTAATGACTAATTGCTAAAGGTAGAATAGGAAATCTAAGCTAAATGTGCAGGATAAATGTTTTTCTAAGAATATGGAGTAAAATAAAAGCTGAAACAACCCCGGCTTGTCTAAAGGAAATAAACTTCGAATTATATTTAGAAGTGGGTCTAAAATGAGTAAGTTGTAAAGAACATTGTAAAGAATATTAAATATAAATAAAATAACAATATATTTAATTATATGCAATTAAAATACATTTCAAACCCCAAGCAACATTTGCTTTAAAAGACTACTTCCAGAGAAATAAAAAATGATAATGAATTCTAAACACTCCAGTGGCATCATTTAAAAACAATCTAGTATATTTATTAAATTTCACATGGAAGATAAATAAAATTAAATAAGAAAATGCTTATTTTGATCTGAGACCTTCTTTCAGACGCCATGTATCACTGGTGTAGGGCAATTTTCTCTTTATCATGTTTACAGGAAATGTACAAATACATTTAATGACAATGGCATCAGTTTCACTCAAAAAGTGTAAACAAAGACATATTTGATATTAGTCAATGAAAGCAGACTCAATGTTACTGTGCTGACTCTATTTGAGAGAAGTGCATTAAAGAAACATAAGGAAAGATGGACAATTTATAGTATAGATAGAAACAGATTTAGAATAGCCCTGGCTCCATTGGTATCCATTTTAAGTATATAAATGAAATATACTAGTGTAGTGGATAAGTCAGAATTTGTCTCCTATGCAGAACAGAGGAAGAATTCGGAAATCATAATGGAATCATAGAACAGCCCAGGTCAGAAGGGGTTTTGAAAACTTTTGTGGGAAAGAAAGCCTAGATGAGATTATCTAGCACCCAGTCCAAACGCGTCTTGGAAACTTCTAGTGTCTAAAATGTCTAAAATGTCCCTGGGAAGGTTTTTCCAGTGATTGATTATTCCTACTATAAAAAAAATTCCTTTCTTCTAGTGAAAAGAAACAGCTCCTGGAGCAACTAGTACTCGTCCTTTGCCTTCATGCAACTTCTTGTGAAGAGAGAGCCTCCACTTTCTCTTCTGCCCTTTAAGTATTGGAATACTGTGACTTGTAAGGGACCTCTCGAGAGCATCTACTCCCAACCAAAGCAGGTTTGCCTACAGCATGTCGCACAGGATTGCATCCAGGCAGTTTTGAGTATCTTCAGAGAAGGAGACTCCATAGCCTCCCTGGGCAGCCTGTTCCAGTGCTTTGTTATGCTCACAGTAAAGAAGTTTTTCCTCATATTTAGAGGGAGCCTCCTGTGTTCCAACTTGTGCCCATTGCCCCTTGTCCTGCCACAGGACACCACCGAAAAGAGTCCAGCTCCATTCTCCTTGCACTCACCCTTTAGATATTTACAGACATTGATAAGGTCTCCTCTCAGTCTTCTCCTCTCCAAGGTAAATAGTCCCAGTTCTCTCAACCTTTCCTCGTAAGAGAGATGGTTTTGTTGCCCTCCACTGGACTCTCTCCAGCAGTTCCGTGTTTCTACTGAAATGGGGATCCCAGAACTAGGCATAGCATTCCAGATGCAGTCTTTCCAGGGCAGAGTAGTCGGGAGAGGATGACCTTCCTCGACCTACTGGCCACATTGTTCTTAATGCACCCCAGTACTCAAGGTCCTCTTGAATCTTTTATTCTGCAGGGAGAAGAAACCTAACTCCTTCAGTCTTTACTCATACGGCAGGCTTTCCAGACCTTTGATATCTTTGTGGCTCTCCTTTGAAGCCTCTCCAGTCTATCTGTGTCCTTTTTGGATTGTGGGGCCAGAAATGGACACAATACTCCAGGTGTGGCCTGACAAATGCTGGGTGGGATAATGCAAGAAGGCTGAGAAGAGATTAGGAGACAAGCTTTTCATGCATCTATCTGATATGTGAAGAGTAAAAGATAAATATATAAATATTGAATAAATCTGGAAATATAGAGATTTTATTTTAATAAAATTGTGCAATTTACCTTTTGGTTTACTAATGCATAGAATCAATGCTATTCTTGTATATTGAACTGTTCAACCCTGCTTGCTATGAAAAAGTTGTCAGTATTACAGTGCACCCTGAAGCAATTTCTTTACATCTATTGAGTGACACAAAATACAAATGAAATGTTACATGGTTCAGCAGGATGTACTGCAATTCTCTTGCTGTGTTTTGGAAACAATGCAAATAGATGTTCATGGCAGGAAATCTGCTAGCTAGTCATTGTTTGAACTGTGTGTCTGTTCCTCACGATGATTTGTATTTAATAGAATCAAATAAGACTTTCTCAGTTCCGTAGTTTACCACCCTGTATTTGACATTTAATGATCACAGTAAAGGAATTCTCCCACTTTACGTCTATACATAGATGTATATCTGTAGATTTATATGGACAAATATAGGTACCTGAGACTTCTGAAGTATTCTGTATCAAATACTGATTTTCTTAAATTTTAAAGGTTTGTGCGTTCAGGATCTTTCAGCAAAAAAATAGTTCTAATGAACTTTCAGAGCAAATTAAGTAAACTACCATAAATAATTTTGTCATTTTTTTAAATTTTTTTTTTTTATAGAGGATTACTTTGTCCACTTCATAAATTTAGATAAATTCAATTTCTTTAGATATGAATTTAATTTATTTTAAGACATCTATTTTAAATTCACAGTCTTATTTTGAATTTATTTTCCTGAGTCTCTCTATGTAGCCACATCCAAGGCAATATGTAGAGTAAACTGAGGAACTCTTTAATATTTTCTCCTGAAAAATATGAATAAAGTTGGTCAAAGTGTATAGGCCATTACAACTTTGACTACAAATCTCATTTACTAAGAAATTAATAGTTAATACTATGCTGTTATTTTAAAATGAGCATTAAGTTCAATCTCATTAAATTTTATAAAAGTATTATATATTCTAAATTTGTTTCATATTTGACAGTAACTTGTCAAATATTTTAAACTTTCAAGTACTTAAAATTATATTCAAAATGTCTACGTATCTCAGATACACTTAGCCATAGAAGTCATAACGTGGAAACTTCAAATTTTGCACATCACTAATCCTACTACAATTGCATCAAAGTTTAAAAAAAAGAACCTCAGAAAATGTTTAACAAGAAAAAAATCTAGTTTTCCCCAGTTGCTTTAGTATATGCAATTAACCATTGATATTGTTTGTATGTTTTTCATTCATGCACTGTACTGAGACTGATTATTGTTTACAAATGTTCCTGAGAAAGGATGTTGTTCTAAAAACAGGTAAAAGAAGTTAAAGTGCTTCTGGTAAATCATCCGTGACCATCTAGAAAGTTTTTGTAGTTTTCCAGTTTCTGCAATCTGATTCAGAACTATCTGCTCAATGATTATTCCTTTATCAAAATCCCCATCCTACTAAATGTCCCAAGATTTCTCCCTTGCTCTGGTTTCGAGATGTGACACCTATTTTGTGTGAGAGGATTTTGCTTTCTTGTCATTTTACCCCTATTATGAAGGCTGTTACTTTTCTTGATTTTAAGCTTTATTTAACTGTCACTGATTATTTTATCTGACCTCTAGTTGTTGGTCCAGAAGGTTCAGTTCTCCTTTAACCTGTGTGACAGATTTTCCAAGTGTCATGGATACCCTGGATACCTTTCATACAGCAGTAGGTGAATAGACTTGAGCAGCTAAATATATCCTCTAGAAAATAAGATTATCCCAGTAATTTAGACACAAATTTCAGAATAAGATAGAAACCATATATACTCACTTATGCTTATATGAGCTCAGAAGCTGTATATTCTCATTTGTCTTTATTGAGTACGATGGGAAATTAGGGAGGCTACCCAAGATTTAGACATCTAACTTCAGATATTTGAACTTTAGTATACAAATTCTATTTCCACCTTCACAACGAATGCTAAACCAATTTAGCTACTCTAAAATTACATTCAAAATAGACATTGAAATATACCACGACATTCAGAAAGCCAGAATACTATTCACAACCTAACATAGTTATTAACCTCAATTTGTCACACTGCTCACATTGTTTATAAAGCTTTATATTGTTCTGATGTTTTGTATTCTTCAGTATTATGACAAAAGCCTAAAAAGAAAAAGAAAAATCAAAAACCCAAATCCCTCCGAAATGAAGAAAGACTCCAGGGAGAGCCAGCTTGGGATACAATAATCATCACAAGACATTTTTGACCTTCCTAGCCTTTTATTTATTGAGTCAAACTAAAAGTTATTTGTAGTGGTATCATATCATGCATCTTATATAGGAGTTATATTCAGATGTGTGAAACGTTGCAATCAGATTCTTGAATCTGGTTTTGCTACCCCTACCTCTGCCTTTTGCATCTTATTGCAAAAGAACTTTCCCTCTCTGATGAAACAGATTTCTGAGGCATCACTGTTTCCTCAGGAAGCTGAAGAACTGACAAGAACACGTCATGTGCCATTTATTACAAACAATGCTGAAAAAGCAGAGATTCGCAACACTTTCTTCACCTCTGTCTCTATCAGCATTGTTGGGCCTCAGGCCTCAGAACATAAGTCCAGGTTGATGTAAACACAGACACACCATCAGTGCAGGAAATGTTGGTATGTGAACTGTTACAGGAGCTTGACCCCTACAAGTTGATGGATCTTGAAAATAACCACCCAAGGCTGGTAAGAGCTAGCAATTGCAAGGCCGGTCTTCATAATTTTGAGAAACTGTGAAGACTGGGGGACATCCCAGAGGACTGAAAGGAGGCTAATGTCATCCTAATCTTCAAGAAGGGCTTGAATGAGGATTCAGGAAATTATAAGGCCATCAATCTTACTTCAGTCCCTGTAGAAGTTATGCAACTAATCCTCCTGAGGACTATTATAAGCATGTGACTGAGAAAACCAGCATGGATTCACTGGGGGCAAATCATGCTTCACAAACCTGATTGCCTTCAATGAGAAAGTAACCTAAGTTCTTCACGTGACGGTGAGCTGTAGACACCTGGATTTCTCCAAGGCTTTTGATATAGCTCCCCACAGTCTTCACCTAGAGAAACTGATGTTTTATAGTCTAGACAAGTGGTCTATGTGGTGTATGCAGAACTAGCTGACAGACTGCACTCAGAGGGTGGTGGTAAATAGCTGCTTTTCAAACTGTCAGCCTCTCACCAGTGGAGTCTCCTAGGGATCTATATTGGGCACAGTGTTGTTTAATATCTTCAGAAGTGATCTGGATGATGGGATCAAGTGTACCCTGATAGCTGATGATACCAGGCTGAGTGGGGAAGTGGACACTTTATATGGGAGAGCCACCCTGAAGGAAGACCTAGACAGGCTGGAAGAGTGGGCCAACAAGAATCAGATGAAGTTCAACAAGGACAAGTGTAAGGTTTTGCACCTGGGAAAGCATAATTCAGGTGTGCAGCACAGAACTGGGTTCTACCCAGCTGGAGAGCAGCTCTGTGGAAAGGGATCTAGGGGTCTTGGCAGATAACAAGCTCAATGTAAGCAAACAATGTGCTGCTGTGGCAAAGAAAACCAACAGAATGCTGGGCTGAATCAACAAAGGCATCACCAGTAGAGACAAAGAAGTTATTGTCCCACACAGTGGGACTCAGTGCTTGTCAGGCCACACCTGGAATATTGTATTCAGATTTGGTCCCTGCTATACAAAAGAGGTGGGAACAGGCTGCAGATGGTCCAGAAAAGGGCCGCAAAGATCATCCAAGGACTGGGAAGCTGCCATATGAGAAAAGGTTGGGTGTCATGGTTTACTTCCAACCAGCAACTGAGCAATACACAGCTGCTCTTTCACTGTCCCCTGTCCTGGTGGGATGGGAAGGAGAATCAGGAGAAAAAGGGTGAAATCTTGTGAGTTGAGCTAAGAAGAGTTTTATAGAACAACACAAAGAGAGAAGAAATGACAGCAGCAGTAACAACAATACTAATGAAATATTATATGAAGCAAGTGATATAAAACTCAGCGTTTCACTGTCCAGACTGCCTAGCCCTAGCTGCCGTGCACAAAACCGGCATGCTTGCCACCGGCCAGCCCTCCTATTATATAGTGGGCATGATCTGGATGGTATCAATTATCCCAGTGATTGGTTTAGTTGCCTGTCCGGCTCTGACCCCCTCTCAGCTTCTTGTGAAAATTAACCCTACGCTAGCTGAAGCCAGGCCATCCCTTATTCTATACCATCTGCGTTGTGCTCAGAAGAATTATTTAAAAACTAACATTGTATAATTTAATTATCTGGCTGTTCTCACTCAAAATTAAATCCTTTTGGGGTAAAAATCAAACTTCTTCATCCTTTTGCATCACCAACATGGTGCACCCAGGTGCTTGAGCAGAAACAGTCCTGTGAATGTGCCTTGGTCTGAAACAGGCCAGGCTCAGACCATGTTCCCTAATACATTCTTCATGTGCACTACAGAGACTTCATGCTCTTCTACAGCACATGGGAGTTTTGACTGAGTGGGGCCAGCTCAATTGGCAGATCCTCTTGTGTTAACTAACCAGGTAGCTTTTGCTAAATGTGCGTCCCAGTGTTTGAAGGTCCCACTCCCCCTTGCTTTCAGTGTAGTTGATTTTGATTGATTGATTTGACAGTCCATTTGATTTTCCTGGAGGCTGGTGCATGATAGGGGTTGTGATACACCCATGAGATGTCATGATCTTCAGCCCAGGCTTCAATGAGGTTATTTCAGATATAAGTCCTGTTGTCTGACTCGATTTTTTCTGGGGCTCTGTGTCGCTGGCCCAGGATGGTGTTCTGGGTTGTGGCATGGGGCACTGGATATTTTTCCAACCATCTGGTGGCTGCTCTCATCATTTTAAGGATGTAGTGCTCACCCTGGTGAATTTGTGTGAGTGTTATATAGTCAAACTGCCAGGCATCTCCAAGTTTATATTTCAGCCATCGTCTTCCATACCACAGAGGCTTTAACCGCTTGGCTTGCTTGACTGCAGCATACGTTTCATGGATTACCTCTGCAATAGTGTACACGGTCAGGTCCACTCCTCAATCTTGAAGGTTGGAAACAGCATTGGCTGTAGTTACCACAAAGTTCATAAGCCTGAGAGGAGGGAACAAGGCAAACAGCAGGATCTCAGACCTGGATGTCGTGAGAGCAGACTGGCCTGCTCAGGGATCTGTTTGAAAGAATCCTGAGGGATATGGTCCTGGAAAACATGACGAGTAGAGGACAGATGATTCACTTTCATGGATCAAGAACAATCCATCCTGATAAGCAGGAGCTCCTGCAAACACAGTGTAATGTCTGGATCAGTGAACAAAGAGAATCTGACTAAGCTTAAACCTAAAATGGAAACATACAAGAAATAAATTCAGGAACAGGTGACTAGCGAGAAAAATAGACACTGAGCATGCAGGGATGCTGTTGAAACACAGAAAATACTTCCTTTTTTTTTTTTCCTTTTTTTTTTTCTTCTCTGTAACGGTAGTCAAACACTAGAATGGTTTACTCAGAGAGGTGGTAGAATCTCCACCATTGGAGATATTCAAAACCTAAGTAGACATGGCCCTGGACAATCTCCCCTAGCTGACCTTACTAGATCTTTGGCAATAATTTTCAACCTTCACCATTCTGTGATTCCATGACTATTGCTGTGCATGTGTTTAGCTTTTCTTGACACAGGTGGGGGTAGACTCTTCATGCAGAAAAACTGGAAAATGTAGTCAATAAGCCACAACGCTCATTTTACAGTCACTTTTTTAAACATATACTGTTATACTTCCACTCTTCTCTAAAAATATGTATTAGTATTTTGTTCAGGATTAAGTTAATATAGAAAAATGAGAAAGGAATGAAAATAAGAAATTGTAAATATGAGCTATCAGATTTCCTGCTGGAAAACACAGATTAAGGTCAGCAAAACTGCCAAGGTCTGGCAAGCAGCTGAGCTACTAACAATGACAAATTGCCAACCATATTGCATTTTATTGGATGTGTGACACCCTGTAGGAAACTCCTGCTCCACCATATACAAAATGGAACTGCTATAATTGTATTGTTCCCTCTTGTGTTGAAAATCCCATCTATTCATCGTCAGCCAAATTCCACCTACCACGTAGCACTTTTAACAAACTGTTGCTTTTTTTTCCTGGCTGTGAAGCCCTCATTCTTTCAAAGGTTTTTGTCAGTTTTAGAAATACATGACAAAGTTACTGGGATCCTTGGGCAAAATTCTGCATTTCCAGTTCAAATACGAGTCTAAATTCAGACTGCCTAAGTAAATTCACTGAGACTAAAGCAGAAATCTTAGGCTCTTATCTCATGCATACGTTACACATAGACGTGAATGTAGCTATTTAGTGTTAAGTGTATACAGGTTACAGTTGAACTCTACCTCTGGTAGTATTTTCAAAGTGTCTACATACTTAAAGCTTCCAGAAGAGCTGTTTGAATATTTCTGAAAGTTTCATTGGGCATTAAAATAAAAATGAAATAATAATAATAAAAATTTTAAAATGTCCCTGAATGAAAAACAAAATAGACAGCTCTTATTCTTACTTTTTCTATTCAATTTTTTTTTTTTTGTTATAACTTTAGTAAGTTGTTAGAGGAAACAATCCCTATTTAAAAAAAAAAAAAACAAACATCTGGAAAGTTCATTATCTGCAACCACTTTAGCGCTCATCATTAAACAGCTTTTCCATTTGTCTTTCTGAGCTGTATCATGTTACACTTGTTTACTTTGCTTATCTCAAGTAAAGGATTCAAAACAGTGTGTTACATAAAATATGTTCAAACACATCAAACGTGTTAATGAATAGTCAGTCTGTAGAAACTATTGAAGAAAGAGTTTTCTGTAGATAATTTTTCTTTGAGTAGAATTCTGGTGTCACCAGCTTTATTATTTTCCAGTTTATAATATTTGTATTGACTATAAAATGATACTGTAGACAATATTAGTTAATTATGTCTTAAATTAATTGGGTGGTTTTTGAAAAAAACAAACCAAACCACACCAAATTCAGATCTCAATTTACTTTAGCTCAAGCTAAATTATTAACGTATGTTTATTAGGTGCTCATGCCTTCATTCCTTTTTGGTTCTTGGAAATGTTGCTGCTTTTTCCTTTCTCTTCCCCTCCCCGTTTCCATTCCCTATTCCCTCCTTCTCCTTCTCCTTCTTCTTCTCCTTCTCCTTCTCCTTCCCCTTTCCCCCTTCTCCCTCCTCCTTTCCTCCTTCCTCCTTCCTCCTTCACCCTTCCCCCTTTCCCCCTTCCCTCTTCCCCTTTCACTTTACTCTTCCTTTTATCTTTTTCCTTTCATCTTCCACCTTCCCCTATTCTTTTCACTTTTTATTTTAATTTTTGTCTTCCTTCCTCTCCTTCCTTCCTTCCTTCCTTCCTTCCTTCCTTCCTTCCTT
>VWZK01020856.1:13775-47975 GCA_013396935.1 Baryphthengus martii | reverse complement strand
TGTTTTTTTTTTTTTTTTTCTTTTTTTTTTCTGGACAGAAAGAATGCTGAACACTGAAGATTTCTGTTCATCTATTGTTCTTACTTAAGTCCTTTACCTCATTGTTTATAAAAGAACTCCCTCAAACTCTGTTTGAAAAACTATGTTAAATAATATCTTTCAATATATACATTGAGAATACAGGACATCTCATTGCAATAGTACTTAAGCTCGGTTTTCACTCTCAAATCGTTTCTTTTCAAGAAAGATTTTTTTCTTATTGAAACAAATTTCAGCTTTCACTTCCTTGTACTGAAGAGCTGCTTTGCGTAAAAGTTACTTTGAATCAATGGAAAATAGTAATATCAGAAAAGGGGAAACGGACAAGCCTAATTTTGTTCAGTCTTTGTATTAGCTATTCTTTCTGGAAAATGAAAACCAAGGAAGCTTTTTTATCAAACAAATAAATGTAACTGATCAGCTCGTAATCTAAAGCTTTGCTTTTTCATGAAACTCCAATCAAACAAGCTTTTAAAACATTCTTAGAGGCACATGCATGAAGTTCATTTGAAGTCCGAACAGGTAAATCTTTTTGCAGGTTATTTTCACCATGTTGTTTATAATAGATGCACTATCTGCCCAACATGTTTCTTTCAGACCCTTTGACATTATAAAATATATAAGAGGTCATTTCCTATTGCCTTAGACAATATTTTATCTTCCAAAATCAACCATCAAACAGGTAAGTGTATTTCAAGGCAATTCCCTGCTTTTCAGAGGTCAATGTGGTTCAGTGGCATTAGACTTCACTGTTTCTGAAGTGCTTTGAAATACCTCAGGAAGTAAGCAGAAAATATCACTGTGTTACATTGTGCGTTTTTTTCTGAACTGAAATCATTAAAAAAGAAAGGGAGTCTTTTTTGCTGTCTTTCTTAATGTTTTAGCTGTTGCCTTACTGCCATATTATGAGTCACAGTTCAGTCACGTATATATGTAGAAACACAGACATACATATGTATATATACACACAAAAATTGTGTAAACTGGGCTAGGAAGACTAATCAAAATCATACAATTTTACTGAAGAACAAATGGTGTGGGATTTACATTTTCTGATGGAACTACCATTGTAGATATTTGGAGAAATCTTTACACAGAACATTTCTGAGAGTCAGAGTGGATTTTACCCAGAATTAAAACATTTTAATTGATTCCTGATGAAAACCAGTCACTTGAAAAGAATACACCTGCGTATTTTCAATGGTCATCTTTTGTTAATGTCTATGAATTTTAGGTAATTCAATGTGTATAGTAACAGATCTTATGTCATTCAGGAAGTAGAAATAGAAAATAAGACAACAAATCCTAGTTTCCTGTATTTTATATTCTTTCATCAACATCATTTGTGTATAATTAAAATAGCTAGAACTTTACTACACTGTACTCAATGGCTAAATTTTTTTAAAATAAATATAAAAAGCCTTAGCTTTTATCATGTTAAACACTTTAACAATTTACTTCAGCCTTTCCTTTGTTTTGTCAATACAAATGTAAATAAAGAAATCTACTAAATGCAATGTCCAAAAACAAAATCTAATGATAAATCTGTATGAGACAACTATTCCTGTTATCCATACCCAAGTAAAGTGACTCTAATATGGACAACAAACATCATCTTACTCATTTTCTGTTGTATTTTTTTTTTTCTTTTCCTAAATCAGAGTGCTAACTTAGAATGAATAAAATATGACACTAAAATTGGTGGTTTTTTTTTTTCGTAAGCTCTAAAGGAAAATTAACAGAACATACACATTTTTTTTCTCTAGAATAAAGACTGTGAATTCTGTGTCTGCTGCTCACTCATTTGTTGCTTCTCTTAGGAAGTTTAGGAAAATAGTTTGGAATATCTCCATCTGAAGAAAATAATTTAAACATTTCTGACTTGAATTATCCATCTTCTTTCTTAGCTTCTTTTTTACAATAAAATTTACTTGTCTTATTAATTTTGTATGTGGGCATAATTGAGATAGGTTGGTGAAATTGACACCTGCATGAACTCTGCTGTAATTTGAATGGTGATGCAGCTAAAGACATCAGCAAGAAATATCACTTCTTTTTGTTAGCCTCTGGCAGATTTAATAAATGTTCTTTTTACCTGAACCAAGATGACCTTTTTTCCATCATTTAGGAAATTAATTACCAATGATCATCCCAGGATTCTAGTTCATTAAAGAGGACAAGTTGCGTGAGATGCCTGATTAAGTTATTACTCTAAAATCAGTGTGAATTTAGCATTAAACATCATAAAACAAATGTGGGTAACAATGCAGCTCATCAGCTGTCTGTTGACCAGAAGATAGGTTAATAAATGCAGAGATAAATTCAGTACATCATTCCAAAAGTTAAATTTCAAGTCATAATATATGGACTTCTTGATTTCATATACATACAGTAAGAAATCCTACAGAACTCAGCAACTAAAGCATTGGTTTTTACTCACAGTTTCTGCAAAATTATTAATTGTGCTGAATTTAAAACCTCAGTGAATTATCTAAGGCAATTAGGACATCATAGCTTTTTTAGTGTGACTGTTAGCAACAAACGAAGGCTGCAGCAGGTTTATATAAAATTAGAACTTGTTCAGATTTATTATAGTCTTCAGCATTCATAAAAGCCCTTCTGTTAAGTCCTCCAACAACATGCTGTATTCTGGCAAGAAACCAGCAAGTTATGATAGCTGCCTGATATTAATTAATAATTTAGCCTTAACAATTGTCCTGGCCTTTATCCTAGAAGTGCTTTTTGTGAGCCCTGGCAGTTTATTAGCAGCTGCACTGCAGGCAATTAGAAGATGTCATCTTCATATGGCTTTGCTGCTCATTCACCTATTGAATAAAGCATTTTCATTGCTTGCATTTGGCTTATATTGGAACAGGTGCAAAAGTATTTGCGTCTAAAGTAAGATATAAATGCCATACAATGGCTGTATTGTCATAAGAAATATATGTAGTGATATAGCTGTTTATTTAACGGGAATACTAAACATGAAGGAAGAGACTGAATCTTGATTGAATTTCTCTAACACAGGACATTAAGTTTTAAAGCAAAAAAACAGTATGTGGCAGTCAGGTCATTTAATTACTGCTCTGAATAAAGCAATTTGGAAATTATTTTGTTAAAAATAGCTTCAATACTTTTAGGTTTTAGTATACAGGGGTGCTTTGGATATTTTTTCCTCTCTTTTATTTCTTTTTTATGTGTCTAATATATGAGTGTTGAGAGATCAAGCCATAACACAGCAAATACGTAGAGATGTATTTGGCATATGTGAAGAGCTCAGAGAAATATTGGAGGTTTCCTAGTACAAATGTTCAGACTTATTTTAACCATGTTTTGAAAATTCTTATTTCAAATTACAACAATATATTTACTGTTTAAATTAGATTGTATGTTATTTTTCCACAGAGGATATTTCCCTACTGTGTTTGGAAAAGCATTTTGAGCGTAAGCTATTTGCCATGAGTTGTGGTGTATTGTACATAGAAAAAGCACATTTGCAGTTACTGATATAAAAGTTAATGATTACCAGCTATATAATACGCATTACAATGCACAATCGTGATTTGCAATGGTTATTCTGAAACTATCTTTTCATCTGTGAAAATGACTACATTTAAATTCAGTTTTAACATAAAATATGCCCCCATTACTTGTCAGAGTAACAGGTTTAAATAAAACTGACAAAAGTAGTTCCTCATACTCTTGTGATTTTACCTAATGAATGCAAATTAAAATACAATCAAGATGTACTGAATGATAAATATGGAAGCTGACAGTGAACATTTGCTATAAAATACTTGGTCAATATCAATAATAAATAAAAAAAAAATCTAAAAGCAAAATATTCTTGGTCTGCAGAGGTCATTTAATGGAAACTGAAATTCCTAAATATGTGCTGAACAACTAGCTCAGGCAGTCTCAAAATCCACAAAGGTTTTCTCTAGATTCACATATTAGAAAGCTTTATGGTTTAAAAATTGCAAACCCTTACTAAAGCAAGTCTAGGCTTAACTTTTGGAGAGCAGTTGAATATGATAGGTTAATATACACCAGTGACCACACAGTGAAAACTGAGTGAACAGAGAACAGTAGCCTGGAAATAGTAAAGAAACTTTTAGTGGCAATTAAACTTCAGGATGAGTATAAACCTCACAAAGACAAAAAATATGTTGCTATTTATGTATTTAAGACAGGAAAAATGATGAAATACCTTATTTCTTTGTATTCTTTTTAACTTAACAGTGGTTGTTACATGGAATTATTCATAGTATACAAAAATGCAAACATAAGCTCTTTCATCTGAAGTCTGATTTGTACTTCTTCTGACTAAATCAAGGGAAGGGACTTTCCACACCTGTTTGTGGGGGAGTTCTTTGTTCGTTGCTTCTCACTTCCATTACTGAGGGAATCTGCCATGAAAGCTTGCTGAAGCTCCAGGAATTTCTACAGCTGTACATGAACAGCATGGAGCAAGACCTAAACTTGACCTAATTCTAATCTAATAACATTAACAGTTTTCAGAAGTAATAATTAACTGATGTCTTTGCCGTACACATTAAAATCACATTTTTGTCCTGTGTTGTGTTTGTGTCTGATGGAGTTTCGACAGTAAGAAGAATATGCTATTGCTGTAAGAAGCTTCGAGAAGCTCCTATAGGTCCAAGTCAGACCTGCTTCTGGCCAAGGCTAAGCCAATCAACACCTCTGTGATAACATATTTAAGAGGGGAAAACTCTATTGAGTGTGTACTTTCATTTTGGGACTTCTTTTGTTTTGGATAGCAGTGGGAGAGAGGGAGGGAGACAATCACATGGACACGAGGTCACTGAGGAAGGAGGGAAGACACACCAGAGTGGTCATTTGCCTTCGACTCATAGTGAGATTGCAGGCTGAGCCTCTGCAGCCCACGGAGCTCAATGCTGGGTCAGAATCCCATCTGCAGTCCATGGAGGACCCCCACACTGGAGCAGGTGGCAGAGTCTGAAGAAGGCCATGAGTCTGAAGAAGGCCATGGCTCTGAGGGAGTCCATTGCTGGCAGGACTGTGGTCAGTAGAAGAGGCTCATGCTGGTAGAAGTTTGTGGAGGACTGGCTCCTACGGGAGGGATGCCACCTTGCAGCAGAGGAAGACTGAAATTTCCCCCTGAGGTGGAAGGAGTGGCAGAAACAATATGGGACGGACTGACCACAACCCCTATTCCCTGTCCCCCTGTGCCACTGGAGGTGAAGAGGTAGAGAATCAGGAGCAGAGCTGAACCTGGAAAGAGTGGGTGGGTGGAAGGAAAGTATTTTTAAGATCCACTTGTATTTATCACTGTCCTATTCTGATTCATTTCGTAAATTGGTGATGGTTTTGTCTAAATTAAATTATTAAATTGGTTTTGTTCCCCCAAGTCGAGTCTGTATTTGGCTGTGACCACAATTGGTGAGTGTGACCTCCCTGTCCTTAGTCTCCACACTCAAGCTTTTTGTTCTGTCTTCTCCTCCCCATTCCACCGGCTGGGGATAGTAGTGAGCGAGCAGCTGCATGGTGTTTAGTGCCAGCTTGGTGGGCTTAAACAATGACATGTCCTTTTTATTTTTTGAAGTACCACAAATCTGCACAATTATTGCAATATTGTGTCGTCAAAATGTGATTAAATACAAATAACATCTTTTCATGTTTCATTAATTAAGATTGTCTCCACTAATAATTTGTCACTGTCATATCAGGGTTTTTCTTCTTCTTCTTCTTCTTCTTTCTTCTATGCTGAATGACAATTGTTCCTGACAGACACAATATGTAGAAGTAAAAGACCATATGTTTAAATTACTAAAATTTTTGCAGGATATACAAAATCATACAAACAGAAAATATCAAACCCCTCTCCATTGTTCTTTGGTTTGAAGACCAACAAAGAATCCATCCAAGCACACACAAAGGTAAATCTATCCCCCAGTTGTTGCAAAATAAAATAAGGTATCTAGTGTAATCTAAGGCATGTAAATAAAAGTTTCACTAAGAATTATTCTGAATTAAATGCAGTCGTATTTTTCTTGAATATTAAAAAATATTGCATCTAAAGAAAAATATGTAAAGTGGAAGCAGAAATGACAGAGTGACAAACATGAAGAAATCTAGCTGTAACTCAGTAAGTATGGTGTAAAAAAACATACACAACAATGTCATTTTCTTGATGGTTCCCACCTACAAGAAGCAATTGTTACACACAGCTTACAGACAAAACATAAAACTTCAGACATGAGTTCACTAATTTTTAAAGATGATCCTCGAATGGTGAGTCCAGCACAGAAATTAAGTAATAATTGGAAAGAAATAATACTGTAATGCTTTAGTTCCCTTATTCAAAATCAAAGAATGGAAAAAGCATGGCAAACAGAGAAATCTTCTGATTATTACTTCAGAGTAATCTTTGTTTAGATTAATTAAATTTCTGTGTTGAAGATGTAGCTGAGAAAATTTTACTTGGTAGCTCAGTAGAGAATTGTGTATATATATACTGTTTGTGTATATACACATTTATATATGTAAACTTCAGTGCAAATGGCAGAACAAATATTGCATCTTTGTTTATCTCACAGAAGCTTTTCACAGAATCAGTAGAAAAGACCTTTGAAAATTATTCCTAGTAGCATGTAGAATAACTTATTCTATTAGGTTCACTCAGTTGAACTTCTTGTCCATTATTGCTTGATAACTAGAACCATAGGAAAAAGTGAAAGAGATAATTCTTTTTTTTTTTCCCAATATATTGTTTAGGGCACTGTTTATATATATTTTTACATGCTCCTTTAGGAATATTGATGTATATAAAAATACACTTTAGCATAGATAGCCTACTCTACATTTATTCATTTACTACCACCTAAATCTCACATGGTCGACTTTCCATTTTGAGAGTTCTTGCTCGTCTATTCAGGATCTTAAAAATCACAGTAATCAGAGGCATTAACTGGAATTATTATTCGTTTCAGCAACATGGAAAGAGTTATCAATCTCCTTCTGAAAAACTGTGTTACTTAATATAATCACTTGAAGTTCTTTTTTTTTTTCCTGTAATCACATATGCAAAGGAATTATCTGGCTGCATGGTATGTTTTTGAATAATAAAATCAGTTTCATGCTCTCTGTAGTAGTAGACTGGGAAATCCTGGCTGAAATTTGTTTAAAGACTTCAAATAATAAAAAAAAAAGGAACATTTGGACAAGAATAAATTGACTTTATGCAGAAGATATCAAAAATATGAAATTATATCGCATGAAGGAACTCTGTCACATCTTTTGAAATTGTTTTGTTAGCAAAGAAAGTTTCTATCACATGAAGAAAGAAGGTCTAATAAAATTGAAACAATTTATTCAAATCAATGAAGAAAGACCAAAATAAATATGTAAAGGGACAACTTTTATGTAAACGGATATGTTGTCTTCTTTGTGGGAAAATAATCCTTGTAAAATTATGGAAGGGTTCAAGGCCAGGTTGGACAGGGCCTTGAGGAACCTGGTCTAGTTGAAGGTATCCCTGCCCATTGCAGGGAGGGTGGAACCAGATGATCGTTAAGGTCCCTTCCAACCTAAACCACTCTATGATTCTATGTATTTATAATCACATGAAAGCTAATAATGAAACTGAAGTTGGGAAGAAGTTGCAGAATGTCATTCACGACAAGAATGGATTAACAACAAGCTTTTCCAGTGATGTATGTGTAGAATATAACTTTATGCATATTGACACGTACTCTGATCAACTTTAGTGAGGAAGGAAATATAAGTAAGTGTCTTCTTCGGAAAAAGTAACAGACACAGCTCATCTTTCAATCTCCAAATACAGAAAAAATATTACAATAAGGTTAGCAGGAACTATAATGACAAAAAATATGATTCACTTCTGTTAAGTTGCCTTGAGGTCAGCTGGATCACCAACACTGGAGTAACATAATCAGAAGAAAAAAAAAAAAGCCATTCAACTTACTGTCATGAAGGAAATTGGGAATTGTTTAATAAGTCATTCATTGTGTAGAGACTATTATATTACTCAAACAGTAAGGCCACAGGGGCAAGTCTACTAATTAGCTATCAGTTTTCCTGCAATACTTTAAGTGAAAGTTATCTTTTCCTTCAGTTTTTGTCAGGAACAGACATGAGCTAGACATGCTTTATTTTGATGAAGGCAAGATGCTCAACATCCTCTGTCAGGAAGCCTGTTTTATTCTTGATTGCTGCAATGAACTATATTACTGAGGAAATGTTCTGTCCTTAGACATTTGTAGATAGATGGCTTTAGATAACAACAAGCTATCTGAGTGAAAGGTTAACAGAATTGTACTTTCTGTGTAATTGGTAGAGTTTCTCATTCACTTAGTAAATGGTTCAGAAAGATGTCTGTCTACCAAGATAAAGACTCATATGGCCTCTTAAGGCTTAAGAGAAATTTCAAAGAGTTATGTGGATTAATTATCAGGAAAACACTTACTCCTTTGGCTGATGAAAAATGAAGATGAAAAAAGAAAGAAACCTAAAAAAAAATGATCAAAAATGTAATTTAAATTTATTATGCTTAAGTCACTTTAAGTTTAGATGAAGTATTTGAATATTTCTACTCAGCTATACTGGCTGGATTTCAGGGAAAGTAAAAGCCAAAAATTTTCTTGTTCTTGACGTCTTAAATGGGAAAAGAAAGAGAGAGGAGATTTTTATCTTGGCAGTATGTATGCTTTGCTTGACATATTTCTGGTAGAAGCAGTGGCTACTTCTCACCAAATACAGTTGTTCAAGCAGGACAAAACAAAGCAAAAATCCTGTAATGGGGAAAGCAATATGAGAGAGAGAGAAAAAAAAATCATTCGAACTGTGATGCCTATAAACTCTCCTCTCTCCTGTGAAACCCACAACTCTTTCCTTCCAAAATACGCTGCGCCTCCTGAGACTTAAAGGAGTACATTATGTTAACTTTCACAGTATAGACAGCTTGCTGAATCAGTATGAGTGAGACTTGGGTCATAGTTAAAACAAGTTACACACCTAATTTAGGGAGTCAATTAATTAAATTAACTACATGTAGGTGCCTAGCAGCGTTTGAGGTGCCTGAGAGTACCAGAGACTTCCCTGTGGAACAAGCAGGTGTGATATGCAGCTGAAGGACAGGTTTAATTCGTGAGAACAAGCATCTCAGGTGGTATTAGGCACCTATGCCTGGGCAAATGGGCTAAAACCACAGGTATCTGAACTTTTACTGTGAGTGGATGCTGAAGGCTTGATTCAGTTACCTAGTGTCATCTGAGATATTCTAGGGTATTGTGTCTGACCTTCAGATCCTGCTTTAGAAAACCATACACCTCCAAATTAATTTCTTTACATAAAATATAAAAAAGCATTGCAATGTGGATTCAACTTGCTTCATAACTGTGCGATTAAGTGGAGAGTTTTGCATGGTGCACTCTAGAGCCACGACTGAAGGTCACTACAAAGATTATATAAACATCGTACTTGCTCTTATGTTATATAGGTAAATGCTTATATGTACATGACAGTTACAGACAATCATATGAAAGAGCAAGAAAATTCCTCTTGAAGTAATTAATATTTCCACAGGAGAATAAAACAAAATACACAGCAGTTCTTATAGATTTAGAAAACAGTCTTCTACAAGAAATTGTTCCTCAGACATTGACTTTGGAAAGAAAAAATTACTCCAGTATTGTAATCAGAAAATTAAAGCCTGAAGCATGATAAGGAAATTTAATTGATGCTTCTTATTTCTTTTTACTCTGCGTTAATATTGCTTTCTATTTTCTACAAAATGTGCAAAGTTATTAGTACTTTACTAATAAAGTTCATTGAATACATCTAACAAGTCTCTAAATTATTTTATGATTAAGTTACTAGAGAATTACAGTTTGCTAAAACGACGTGGATTAACTCCCTGGTAATCAATTAATATTTGAAGAAACTGTAAAAATATATTCTAGGGTATTTTATAAATAGCCTACAACTAAGTCCCTATTTTCTGGTAGGGTTGCTGAGAAGTTAGAAATTAACAAGGGATTTGAGGGGTGATTTTACTGATGATGATTTTACTATTTTGATGATCTTGGACAGCTTTTTCACTTTAATAGAAGGCTGAGCGGACTTCAGATTTTTTTTTCCTTTATGTGATCTGATAGGGTGTATATTGGGTGACAAAGATTTTCCCCATCCTCTCTGTTTCCAACCTTAAAAAATACTCAAAAGCACACTGAGCTGAACTTACTCTCTAGGGACACACTTGCATATATCTTATTAAAATATGCTGAATGTAATTGTAAAGAAATGTTGACACTCTATTAGCTTAAACTGATATGGTGAATGGTCTTCCATTTTTACAGGACATTCTTCTCTCCCCACTCCCGATGCACACTTCTCTGCCCCTACCTAAGGAATAAGAAAAAGATATTGGGCTACTCGTTTCAGCTGTATAGTTCACTTTACACTGCTCACAAACAGAAATACATAAAATTAATGGAATACGACACACTGTTAGGATCCAGTGGTATGCAAGGTATAAGAAACCCTATTAAAAATAAAAGCTTTCAAAGTTAAAAGCTATTAAAGCTTTTAATGTTAAAACTTAGAAATGAACATATGTAAGAAAATAATCTTACAGCAAAATGCCATTATAGGTGAATAAACAAAGAATTCATTGTACATAAATTGTAATGAAGTATTGTAAAGTTGTCTGCTTCAAATGTACTTTTTATATATTCAAAATAGCTAGGAGATATGGTCTCCTGAGGGAATGAAGAGATTTAATAAATGGAATTATTTTTCAGAAGGAGCTTGTGTATATTTCATTAAAAAGATGAGATAACTTCTGGCAAAAAAAGAAATGGACAGATGCACGGACTGAAATATACGGCAACAATGACAGCAAACTGCAGAACACTTAAAACTTCAAACCAGACACACATTTATTTATAATCCAGTTTACATATACTGAAAACCTTAACGGGGCTCACATCAGTGTAGAAAGAGAAAGAAATTAAAATTGATTACTGCCTGCAGAAGGAGTTAGAAGAGAAAGTTGTCATATCTGTGTTTTATACACTGTAGCTAATACTGAGGAGGAGGAGTATAGCAAGGAGATGTTGCCTGCTTCTTCTGAACACATTTAGAGGCAGTGATGAATGAACAGTGTATTCGTTGTTTCTGTTTGGATGGAAAAATCGTCTTAGATCATTGTTATTTACTCAGTGGACACCTGGAGAACAGGTCAAAGCAAAGTCATCCACTAACTCTCTTGCTAGAAGTATAGAATGTCATTTCTACTTCCGTATATAGCTTTCATCCTTGGCTCAAACACTCTTGTGAAATGAATCAAAGCTTTATATTTTAAACGTCACTAAAAATCCCCAGTCCCCCAGCTCAATCTTCTTTCTTTCCATTCCAGCACAATATATAGATTCTAACAAGATCTACTATTCAAAAATATCCAACCTCAAAACAGATTCTCATCTTTCCTGTTAGGCAGATAATACACCCAATCTGGACATCATCCTTAATTTTTCTGTTCAAACTATTGGCTCAGTCCCAGCTCCAGCTGCCATTAGGGTGTCTTCATGGAACATAGCAAGACCTTGTAAGGATTTTCTATATAGAAAAGCAGAGTGAAGTGCAATATTTTCAATTTAAAGACAGCATCACAGAAAGGTACACAGAGTGATGAAGCAAATGGCTGATACAAACTTCTTTGACATAAAGAACGTTACAAAATCCACATTTCATTAAGATTATTAAACAGCAGTGCCTTGTGCTGACTAAACATGTTTGCCACAGTAAAAGTAATACCAATAACCCAAACCTAAGAGTAATAATATTATCAACATGATCAGTACTATCAAGAAGTCACCTCAACGAATTGGTCATTCCTGTTCCTGTTCTTCCCATACACCCCAACCCAATAAAGTTTGTGGTTAGTGTTTTTCATCTGGGGCTGTGAGATTCAATTCTCTCAGGATTAGTCTCTGAAATGAAAATTAAAACCACATTCAGGGCTTCTGTAAATTTTATTCATTTGTTATCTGTAGAGTCTTTTCTATCAGTCAAGATTTTCTAGATACAGATACTTCTGGAAAAGACATATTGCTGTTACAATGAGCAAAATCTGCTCAGAGGATTTATTTCTTTATCACTTGTGGGAGGAGAGGAATGGTGAGGGAAAGGAGCTGCTGAAGTTAACTTACACGGATAAAGGACCATGAAGAGGTACTGCCTAGTTCTAGTTGGTTGTCTGCTGTATTTGCTACTCCATAAGGTGCCTGCTTCTGGTTTGATATACTCTGACTTGTTTCTTGCCAGCTTAGTAGGATGTGCAGCCTTCCAGCTGAGAACTGCAGCAGAAAGGCCTTAGTGGCCAGTGCAAGATGCTAACAGCAAATGTTCAACTTAGGCCTATGTGAACTGGGAGTTGTCTCCAGGTGGGATCTATGAGAGCTTAAATTCTGGTTTTACATCATTCTCTCCTTTCTTCCTGTTTGTTTTTCAACAGGAGTGTTTACTTCCATATCTTTTGTTAGGTTTTCCTTCATAAATTACCCTTTTTTTTTTTTTTTTTTTTTTTTTTTTTTTCTGCAGCTTTCTGTGCAAATATAAAAAGCGGTAATAACAGCAGTAACAATCAGGTTGGATGTTCCATAGGAAATGAACTGTGAATATAGACACTGCTTCAAACACTGACAATGACTACTTGAAAAAGAAAAAAGAATCAGCAATAATATAGTCAGAAAAAAACCCAAGAAAACAATGACAGTCACATTTATTATTTTTTCTTAGAAAAGAAATCTATGCAATCTTAGAGAATGTAACAAAATAGTGATTAAACCAAAAAGCAAAAGAAACACTATATAAACTTGGCCAATAGAAACTATGCAAGTTAGTGTAACATGTTGTTGTTTGACATGGTTCACCACAAGGAAATTACGGAACTCTTAATCCTTTCTTCATTTTGGCACTCAAATGTAAAATTAAATTCCTTCTCAGAAAACTTCTGGATAAAACAGCGCAAGTACTTCTCAAATGCTTCCCATGAGTCACAAAAGGTGGAAACTTGCAAACAGTCATAATATTCTAACTTTTCGGCATTTATAAATAAGCATCTTTCTCTCAAGTAGTTACATTTCCTAACTATATACCATTTCACTATAAACCAACAACTTGGTGACAGGAGATGTTATCAGCCTATATACCAATACACCATCCCAAAGTGACATCATGACTGGTTTGAGTTAGAACAGGATTAATTCTATTCAGTGATTTTACTTTTCAGCTCAGTGTCAAATAACTACACTTTCTGAAGTTAACAGCATATTTTTGCAGGCAGTATCTGCTTCTAGCAGTGATAATGCTTGATGTGTAGAGTTAGTACCAACTCTTGATATGTAGAAAAGTTTTTCCTTATGCCTTCAATCCCAATGTGTGTTCCACAATCCAGCTCCTGAATTTGGTTCCTGTCTGCTGCTGAGCCCAGTCTGGGACTTCCTCAGTGCCTGCTCCACAGCATCAGTGGTCATGTGTGTTAGGTTCATTACTGATTATATATATATTTGTATATAATATTTTTCTTTTTTTTTTTTGTTTTAGTTTTCTTTTCAAATCCATAAGTCTCTCTTTCTCATTCCTTTTCTCTTCCCCTTTGGGAAGACAGAGGGGTAAACAGAGAGTGCCTGTTATAGGTCTAGCAGACTGTCCTGACCCTAAACCTTGACACTTGTCTTAAATTCCAGTAAGAGTAAGGGCAACTCTCAGAATCCAATATCAAACATACTGCCTTGCTTATATGAAATACTTCATATACTATGCCATATTTCATCAAAGAAGTGAAATATATGGCTGCAGCTAAGAATCAATTTAGGTCTATAATGAACTCACAAATCATAAAAGGTTGAAAAATCTGCTTACCACAGTTATATCTTTTTAACAAAACAACTGCATTCTTCATGTAGATCTACATATCTCAAGGCAGATCTACAAAACATGCTCAAATTATGAAACTGTGAAGTAGAAAGTGTCATTCTACCAGAATATAAGAATCATGGATTCTAGAAAGACAGTGCTTTCATATCACATTGCATTTTTTCTAGTGACTTTCTGCACACTTCTTAAGATACACAAGTTATTTTATCTATTTCATAGCTGCTTACCATTCAATTTCTTGCTATCTTTCTGTTCTACAGGTATCAAAAATATTTGTATAAGTATTTACTATAGTCAAGTGAGTTGAAACTACTTTTAATTAATTTTTCAATTTTATCTACACATTCTTTTCATATTTCAGCTTCAGAGCTTATGGACTACCTCATGTGGTCAGTATAAGCATTTCGAAGTTTTGTTTCTCCTTAGATACAGTAATTTACATTATTTTTATTCTTACTGACTGATCAGCAATTGTCATCATACCTCTACTATATTTTTTGGGAAAAAGAAAAAAAAGAGTATTTGATGCTGCTTCTGTCATATTTAGATTAGCTCCTATTCAATATTTTTATGTGTAGCTGTCTTAGCTTCCTCTTTCCTTACTCTTTTTTTATATGGTTGAAGAACTTCTATTACTTGTTTTAATTTTTCTTCCAGGTTTCATTTCAGCTAGGCTTTTGTCCATTCTCATTTTATTTTCACCCTTTTTGACCTCTGAGGCATAGCTCTTCTTGCTGATCAATCCCTTTTTCAATTCCTCTTAGGTTCTTTATTTACTCTTCCTATCCTATGTGAGGTGTTTCTTCCTCCAGAGAAGTCTGTAGCCCTTTCTTGCAAAGATTTTCTTGCAATGCAAGCTTCAAAAAGTGTTTGCACTTTTGACTTAAAATAATTCTACGTTTCCACTATGTTCAAATCCTTGAGCTCTTCGGTTCAGTCAACCCTAGTAACAAATTTCTTAGTTTCTCAAAGTTTGCTTTTCTAAAACCCCAGACCTTAGCTATATGTTCATTTTTGTTTGTCTTGCAGTTTCAAATGAACTGAATCAGCTCATGATTACTTGATTTAAGCTTATTTTTACAAATAGCCCCAGTGTACTGCTCCTTCCTGCTGCTTATTTAAAGTAACTTTAAAGTAACACCAGCATATTTCTACTTCATAGACTATTTTGTACATAAATTTGTCAAATGATGCATTGAAGAATATTTAACACCTACTGGTGTTTATGGGGGCATTTCCTTTCAAATTAATGTCAGAAAATTAGAGTCTCCTTTAATCGTTTACTTCCTCTTCTTGCTTCTTTCTTTCATACTCTTCTAGAGATCACTGCTGCAATCCAAGCTTGGATGTTGGGAACTAGAGGAAAGTGTCATTAGTATAATTACTAAACACCTCTCCAAAGTGACTTCTGCCTTGAGGCATTTTGTTTCTTAACTAGGGAGAAAAAAAAAAAAAAAAAGAAAAGCTAATCACTGTTAATATTTTTTTTTTTCTTTCCCTCTCCATTTTTCTCCCTTTCTTTTTGTCCTGCAATAGGAATATTTTTTTCCTTTAGTTGATTGTCTAACCTGGTTGTATTATTACTCATATATTGACTTAGTTGTTTAGGTTTGGTTTAAACATAGTTCTCAATCAGAACAAGTGTTATGTATTTTCTGAAATACCATGCCAAATACTTGCCTCCTGTTTTTGTTTTTATTTGTTGTGTTGGTTTGGTTTTTTTTTAACATCCTTAAGTTTTTACTTCCCCTGTTTTTTATATATCTGGTTTCTATGTTTCAATATATACCAGAATTTTCAGGACTTCACTGACTTCTCCCTAGGTTAAAGTTCCATCTTTGATCAAGTCAGCATGAATCCTAAATTGTTATTTGTTGAGTTATGCAAGCAAAGTCTGTTATTTGAGGAGTAATATCTGTGTCTGAATATTAAGAATCCTGAAATGCTCCTGCTAGTACCAGTCTCTGAGGTACATGCCATTTCTCAGGTTTTTCCTCTTTCTTACAAAAATAATATAATTTCCTGAAATTTCATTTCCTTGAAGTCTTTTTATATCTTAGGTATAATCAGTCTCAGTTCACATCAGTGAGAATTTGATGATATCATTTATTCTTCCAAGAATAATGTGTATCTTCTTTACTACAAAATGCAACAATCATCTGGCTCTTGCATTCTTTTTCAAAGGCAAATCCAGATTTTGTGATTCTTTGCAAATTAGGCAGTCCAGAGAAGATCACAAAGGAAAGAATGAGTGTTTCTGTTAACATTTCTGTGCTTTAATATTTCACAGAAGTCATTTCAGAGACACCACTTTGCTATTATATTTAAATTGACCGATGAAGCCAGGCCTGTCATTTTTGGATATCAGGTAACAAATATATTTCATAAAAGCATAATGCCTTCTAAAATTACTAACCCAAAAATAGTCTAAGATTTTGAAATACTCTAGCCTGTGTAAAGATGTCTATATTCTCCTGAAGAAATTAGCAAAATGATAAAATGTTATGTTGTATAAATTTTTCACAAAGTCATATCTGTGCTTCTGGCTCAGAACTGAGAGAGCTCTATAAATCTAACGGAACACAGAGTTCAGAATTAAACATTATCATTAGCTGGCCATTTTACATAGAGTTGAGTAATGCACAAAATCCTCACAGTTCCCCTGAAATCAATAATTTAGAGATAACTTGGAATTTTAAATGTTCATGTTCCCTTGATGTAAACACTCCCATGGAATCAAATTTAGTTAAAATGTATAAGTCATCAGGATATGCAAATGTGATCTGTGTATGTAAATGCAAAAGTGATGGTAGGGAGGATACAGATATGCAGCATGGCTGTTTTTGTTTGAAATCTGTTCTAAAGGGTTATTAACTGCAAGTATAGCAAAATTCGCTATATGGTAGTTGTTACGAATTTCATGATATTATCTAAACATGCCTGCCACATTTGAATATTTAGGCAAGTTCATGCCAGTTAATATTCTAATCATTAATGGAAATGCATATAGGAAGTGGAAACAAAAACTCCATCAACTTTCTGCCTTCAAAAGTTTTAATTGTTACAAATTCTTTTCTCAAAGGAGTGCCAAATCTCAGGAAAATAGTTCCCCAGTTTTCATCATGTTTTAATCATACGTAGTATGTATTTGATTTTCTGCTATTATGCTCTCAGTTTTTGATTATCTGAAAGAGTTACATATTGTAATATCGTATAAAATGTTTTAGTCTGTTAGACCACAAAATTCAGTGCACAGATTATTTTATTAGGTAAATTTATAAAAATGTCTTGGATATGTTAGACCAAACATAAATCCAACATTTAGTGATCCATACAGATGTTGACTAAGACTTTGAAGTCACTATATGTGTTTTTTATGGATTAACAAACAAACCAATCTGACACGTCTTTTGTTTCCTTTTGTGGATATATTTGCAACAGTCTATGCCCTGGTGCTATAACCATTCAGAGTTTTACTTCACTTGGGTGCTCTGGTAGTATTTTTTAAATGTAGATTGCCTTTGATACCTTGTCAAGAAAGACCACAACAGATAGCTTACCCATGTTTACCGTGTGTGACCTTGGAGAAATGAGACTGTGAAACTATCTTCTGTTTGAAAAGGATATTTAAATGTTTATACAGAAGGAAAAAATGCAGTAAGAGAAAGTGAGATGTAACGGAATAAGAAGTAGAACCCCATGTGAACACATCCAATGAACAGTGCCTAAGAATTTACTGTGTCATCTTACATTCAAACACAGGAAAATATAACATTGTTATTCTGCTTTTCAGCTGAGGTAGCAAAAAAAAGAGAAATTAAAGATTAAATCCACTAAGGATCAATGCTTTAACAAAAATATTGCCTTCTTTCACCAGAAGTCAGATTCAGATACTGTGTTTTGCAAAATGCCTTAACTGCCACAATTGCTTACATAAACATTAGCATGTGGAGAACATTATGATTACTGCATGCAACATCTGCAGTTAATTTTGATATTCATTTACAGGTCATCACATTGTGCAAGATTTGCTGATACTGAGTAACTTCACTATATCTCGGCTCAAACAAATAGACCAGGAAAAATCCACCCTTCACTATTTATGCTTGAATGATGTTAGAAGCTTTACAAAGTCATTAATGTCTATTTGACATTACCTGTTAAATATTCATAAATATCAACAAACACATTTCTTCTTTCAATTGTGTCTTGGAATACCACTCGTTTCAATGGCTTGAGTAAAATAAATTGATATAACACTTGATTTTATATCAGTATGACTTGGGACAATATTATAAATGAAAATTAACTAATAAAGTATAAAAAGGTCTAATAAAACATTTTTCAGTATTAAATTTGCTGCAGTATTATCAAAAACATAGACTGTTTTAATGATTAAATTCTGAAGAATTGAAGCATATCAGTTGGATTCAGTATCTGCTTTTCATCCCACTTCTTTTCTTTAAATCCCTCCTACTCCCAATATGTTCAGAAATCATTTTACCAAGGCCTTCTTGGTGTTAAGTTAATCCATTTTATAGCAGCCTAGTGGTATGAATGTCCATGTTATTCTGGTTATTTTTTACTGAAAAAAAAAGCCCATATTTGCTCACCAAGTCATGGCTAGTAAATAGGAAAGCAGAAATTTCTCAAGTCTAGAACAGAACCGACAATCAAGTATTCTGAGTAGGTTTCATTTTATGATACAGTGTTAAGAAATGCATTGTTTTGCTTTTCCTGGTCTGCAATGATGCAAGTTATGTAAATGCATATAAATAGAATCATAAACCCGTCACTTTTACCTGCTGAAATATTTTAGATCTTCAAACTATGAACTTGACATGCTTGTAACATCCCTAGGGTGCTTCTCCATAGAAAAATAACTCTAATCTTGATAGTGCTGAGGGCCTCTACCGATATCATAGATAAGAAATTCAGGGACTGGGTGTTCCTAGTGCTTGAAATTAGTCTTAGTTTTGTATGTTTGGCCTCACACACCAGTTCAGATCCTAAAAAATGTGAAGATTATTCAGAGGCTGCTAGGCTTTTTCCTTCCTTTCCCTACCAGATTTCACTCTGCGTTTTTAAGCTTTTTATATGTAAACGGAAGAAATTGACCACAAATTTAGATACATATGGGGCATGAGAACATCTCTTTCTTGTCTCCTAAAAGCTCTTTACATGGATTCTACCATATGGATTTTTGAAGACTGACGACTGAGTGTGAGTTGTGTTTATTAATGAAAATACTGTATCTTAGAGAAGGTTATGAGTGATATGATGCAATATATCTGGAAATGTGTCACTGAGAGTCTAATCCAAAGGATTTTCAAACAACTGCCAAAGCACATAAAAGTCACAGAATCACAGAATAGTAGGAGTTTGAAGGGACCTCTGGAGATCATCTAGTCCAACTGCCCTGTCAGAGCAGGGTCACCCAGGGCAAGTTGCATGGAGAACATACCCAGGTGAGTTTGGAAAGTCTCCAGAGAAGGAGACTCCACAACCTCTCTGGGCATCCTGTTCTAGTGCTCTGTCACCCAATAGAGGTCAGCAGTTTCTACATGTACAGTCTTGTAATTTTTTCCCATATTCTTTTCAGTTTTAAAGACTGACAGGACATTTGTGGATTACTTAGCAACCTTTTTAGGAGAATATTTTAGCACAAATTAATGATATGATTTTAATTGAAAAAAATAGAGCTGTTTATATATTCATTCAATGGGAGATTCTGCACTAAGCCCAAATAGATCACACTTTCTAGGACATTTCTTGTTTTATGACATCAGATGCATCTGACAGCTTCTCACTGATCACTTAGTGCAAATGGCAATGGCATTCTGCCACAACTACTAAACCTAGATAAAGATTCCTAACTCTAGGGTGCTCTGGGGATAAAAATGAAGCTTTTAAAGCTGTAAGTAATTAGCTGAGATGTTTATAAAAGAAAGAAAAGTAAGTGTACTGAACTTTTTTAAACTGAAGTATTTACATTTTCTGACTGACTAAGCTCTTTAATACATTTTTGTGTGGGTGTACCAGCTGTTCTATATGTAAAGTTATACTAAGAGTTTTCCGTGACAGTTAACCATTACAGAAATGCTTCCATGAAAGGAACTGTGCCTTATGGTGTAACGTCTGTCTACCAGAAAGGGGATTTTTTGTTTTGTTTTGTTTTGTTTTTAAGGCATAGCATAGTTTTCACACTATCTAACTTCAGGTACCTTATTTACACGCCTAAGTTGGAAAGTAATCTCCTTTTGAGAATTCAGATCTTTTAGGTTCACTTCTGCCCACTTAAATCAGACACTTGATAGGAATCAGACATTAACTGCAAAGGGCTGTGAGAGGAACTAAATGAGTATGTGGAAATATCTCAGGTTTATGTAAATTTTAATGTACTATATATATGTGATTGGAAAAGTTTGTTAGCATTTATAAGTGATTAAAGCATTATAATAAGAAAAAATGTAATTGCGTAATAAAGCATGCAAAAAAAAAAATTGCCTTAAGGAGAATCCTATAAGGGCTATACTGACTCAAAGAACACAGAGAATAGATCTAGTAACATCTTTAATTTGCATAAGAGGTCTGAAATATTTGGTATATACTGCCTAATTGTCTAGCCTTTGATGTTGTATCAATTCTTGTTAATGAAAGAGGGCCAGAGATCCTTTCTGTTTGAGAGGCCACAAGAGCACCAATTGATTGAGGAGAGCCAATTGAAGTCATCCAAAAGAGAGCCTAGAAGACAGCTAACAATTAAGCATTGTTAGTGATTACATCTTCATCAAGTTCATGAGCTTGCCTCTGTCTCTTATTTAGTAGTATTGGTATGGTCTGAGAGACTTACAGTGAGATTCTTATTTGCACATTTAATATTAAAGACTAAATAGAGGCTTCTACAGGGCAGTTAGCAGTGAAGTCTCTGAGTTACAAAAATTTCTTCATTCCTGGTGTCAAGGACATTTTTTTTCTTTATATGGTCAACTTCAAAAGAAGAGACAGAAATAGTAAGCAAAAGGAGAGACACATACTTCAACGTCTCCCCTGAGTCTTCTGTTCTCAAGTAGCCTAGAGAAGAGAAGGTTCAGTGGAGATCTTGTTGCTTTCTACAACTACATGGTCAAAGGATTCATAGAAGACAGTGCCAGACTTTTCTCAGAGGTGCACAACGGTAGGACTAGAGGCAACAAACCCAAGCTGGAACATGGGAAATTTCCATTAGATATAAGGAAAGCTTTATTGCCGAAAAGGTAGGACAGCAACAACACATACAGACTTGGGATTGACATCCTTGAAAGTGTTCAAGACTTGAGTGGACACAGCCCTAAGTAATGTGATCTCATTAGTCCTGCTTAGAGCAAAAGGAGCAGGAATAGCTCTTTGGAGTAGGTAGCCTCTCAAGGACTCTTGCCATCTCATTTTTTTTCTGTATAAAATGTTTTTATACTTTCCTTTCAATGAAACATTTCTTAAAGAAAGTGTTTCAGACTAATGATAAACTTTGTGGCAAGGACATTTACCAGAGAGAATGCAATACTCTTTGAGAATTTATCTGATATAAAACAAAAAATAGTTGGTAGGAAGAGTGACTGTATAATTTGTTACAGCAGCCAAGTGCTCCTAGGTGTTCAATAGCACATTTCAATTGCACTGTTATGCCAAATGGGCATTCTTTTGACCTCCAGAATAATGTGCTTATGTGTGCTATAAATATTAATAGCCCTTTTAGTTTCCTATATGATTATTTGAATCCTGAATGGATACACAGTAAAGAACTGAAAGGATTGCTGATTAAAATGGTGGGGAACAATAAAGACAGAGTACAAACGATTTTAAGTAATTCTAATGCAAGTTTCATTTATTCTGAATGGATAAACTATAATTTCAGAGATTTTAGCAATAGAGTCTCAGAGATTCACCGTCCTGCAATATCTGCAGAAGTACTGGATTCATTGTGAATGCTTCAAAGGTTGATGATGTTGCACAAGACATTTTAATGGTGGGTAAAGGATAGATTAAGATGAATGCACTTTTATTTAAGTTAAAAGCATCACTGATACAGCTAACAGTGAGATCTTTCTTTTCCAAGGTTCTCTGAAGATGAGGGCTGACTGATCAGCCAAGGGGCTTGGCTTCTTCTGCGCTAATGGTAGAAAGGGAAGAATGGCACTTTGCAACTCCTTGAGCTCCCTTCTGAAGACTGGTTTCCACACAGAGGAGCACGGTAGTTGAATGGCCTGTTCTTCCTCTTGGCTCCTGACCTCCTTTCTCTAGTAATGTTTAAATCAGGAGTCTTATTCCCCTGAGGGAAAAGAAGGACCGTAGCAATCAATGGTTAACCTGGGATCTATTGTCCGAGGGTGATAAAGCGCATTACCTAAGTATCATTTTTCACTATTTGCTGCATGCATTCAGTGAGAAAGAAAGAACAACCTACTCTGGTTGTTCTGGTTTTCATGCTGCTCTGAATTCACTCATTTCATATAATTACTCATGATTCATCTGTGTGTAACACAAGGACCTTCTCCCTGCTGCCTGTTAAACACAAAATTCTTGTCCCATCCTTTAGCATTGTAACTGTCAATACTTATCTGCTATATGGAGTAAAGCTGTTTGATAACATTCCTATATCCCTTGAAATGCTTCCCTTTCAACTCCACACCTTCATCACCAATTTAACCATAAAAAAAGATCAAGATAAATGTGCTTTTTCCTATTTACGCTGACATATTTAATAGCTGAAGTCAGTAGGCTGAACATATATCTATTTTGAAAAGATTTTCTTTGAGTATTCTTTGTGTCACTCATTTGAGAATGACAGGTTGTAAGTAAAAAAGACTAAAATTGGTCAGGAAACTTTATTTATTTGAAAAAAAAAAGGAAAAAACTTGTATGTTTTGATAAAAAATAATTTGTTTCTCTGCAGTAGAATCTATATTATTTGGACTCATAGAGTAAGTCACTGACAAAGAATTTAGGTCAGTAATGACTGAAACAGAGCTGTCCTGCTACTAGTGTTTAAATGTACTGAAGTTGTCACCGATGTTTATATTGAAGATACTCTAAGGTTTTTATTAGTGATACTTTACTGATTTGAGATTATATTTATTGATTTATGCCTGATAATGGTCCTGAAGAAAGAGTTGATCTGACAGTTTGAGGACTGAAGTGGAAGACTTCTATAAAACTTTTTCCTAACTGCCAATTTTCCCCCTAAACTCCAGTTTTGGATACACAAAATGAAAACTTATGTATTCTGTTACAGTTATTTAAGTGAAGTACAGGAATCTGGGTAGTGTCTCTTGGTTGTTTTTTACTTAACTTTTACTTTCTCGAAAAAAAGTGAAAAAAAGCACCAGAAATGTTTTCACTGTGGAAACATGACTCAGCTGTTGCTACTCCCTCTGCAGTGCATCATTTTCAAAAAAGCTTAGAGAAGTCGGGGTGGGGGCATGCCCTCTGTCAGAGGCCAGAATGAGTAGAACAAGTGCAATAAGGAATGTTAGAGCCAACACAAAGAGAACTTCATAATGTGAGACTCAGTAGTTATGCTGACAGCTATATTGCTCCTGATAAATAAAGGGGGCTTTGAATTTACCCGTACCTCAAAGCCAAGTAGCACAAACAGATCCACTTTCATACTGCCTAAGAGGTGTCCCTTCCCTTTCTTGAGAGTAGATTAATAATTGAGTAGAGTGCTTAAAGCGGGAAAGTGTCCAGTGTCTGAGCTCACTTCCTGCCTTTCTGCCACAGTAGCATAGGTATACTCTGGATCCAGAGTCAAATTTGTAAGGAAAGACTGAAGTCCACATCCTGGATAGAATGTGAGCCAAAGATCTGAAAGAAGACAGACCACTCAGGGCTTGTATACTCTCCAGAAAGAGATGCACCTTATCAATATCGGTCAGACAGATGTTTCTAGGAGGTAATCTGTGTCTAAATCTTGTTACTGTACAGTTCATTGGCTGTAATACAGGACCTTCCTTGCACAATCTGTTTCTACAGTGTTTTGTAGGCTAACATGCATTCAGGTGTTCAAATATATGAGAATGCTCTATTTTTTGTAAAAGACAACTAGAAGATTTCCACACCTAGAAAGGAGAGAAATTAAAATGAAGTAATTTTAAGGCTGACTGTGTCTCATTTCTTGTTACTTTAAGTGGAAACTGGACACCAAAGTTAAAACAGAAGAGCTAAATGTTTCTGCGCATCTGGCGTTCACTTTTTTAAATACATGAATTAAGATCTGCACTGAATATCTTCAAAACCTTCCCAGTTTTCTAGATGTAATATAAAATACCTGATAATAGGTCTAATTTTACTACTGGGAAGTCCATTACAGCTTTTAGTATTGCAGTTTCTTGCTGTAAGTCTGGGCTGTTGATTTGTTATCGGAGAGGGTGATACCAAAAGTACTAGAGATCAGAAGTGATTTAGTATCATTCTAAGGAGAGATGACAAATATGCTTAAGAACAAAGGAAAAAATATGATCCGCCAAAATTCTGAACTTATAATTGAAATAGAAATCATTCCAAAAACCATCTCCCTCCCCATCTTTCCTCATTACTTATTTAAGTCCTGATACATCAAGGATAACAATTTTTTTCTCATCTAATTCTTTTAACAAATGAAACAACTCTGAATACCGCCCCACCATCAGATTCTTTGATTTAATATGTTAAAGCACGAGATTATTTACCTCTCTAATGCACTTTTAGCGAGGTTGTGCCAGCTGGTTCCTTGTTTGGAGTGTCAGTTTGACTTAGTAGTTCATCTTCTTCTCCCTGAGTAAGAGCCTTTTGCTTCATATCCTATTACCTGATAGCCATGATGATATTGCAGACTACTGGTAATGAGGATTCAGTGGTTGAACGTGACAAAGGTGTTGTCTTTATGATGAGATCTTACACCACATTTTCATTTGCAATTTTCTAGGTATTTTTTATTTCCAGACACATTAAAAATCCCGTAGCACTGTGGGATTTGGCCAGCTTTCCTTATCTAAATTAATACCATCACAGTCTTAATTAACACCAATATAAATATTCACAGCTGTTTGTATGATAGATCTGAATGTAAAATGCTGTGTTTGCATAAACTGTTACATTATAGGCATACAATTTATTGCTTTCTTAAGGTTTATTCAAGCTACATAAAAATAACCGAATGTAAAATGAAGTTAAACTACTGATACTTGTTTTTATTTGCATTATTATTACTATAATAGTTCTATCATATGTATTAGTGAGAATTATCACTTTTGCAAATACAGAAAAAACCCCACAATTTGTATTTATTGTACACATGTGAAGGTATATTGTTGCTGCTGCTATTTAAAATATGGCTTGCAGATTATACCTACGAAAAAATTCTCTTTATTCAAGTAAAAAAAAAAAAAATGCTTAAGTTGTTTAGAGAATACTCTTTTTTTGGAAAAATATTCTAGATATTTCCTGCATTACCTTGAAGTTTTATTCTTTGGAAAAAAGAATTGATCTTCTTAAGGGAAAAACAGCAACTAGAAAAAACAGAAGACAACAATAAAAACTAAACATGAATAATCACTCTCTTGACTATCCCTATGACTTTAAACAAAAAAAAATGTCAGAGTAATCTTTCCCATTATCTCTAGCTTAAAAGTTGCAAAATTTCTGGTCACATCAATATAAATTGTTTTCTGGTTTTATCATATTAGGTCACCACAAAGCTTTTCAAAAGTATGTAAAGTTAAATATAAACTGAGGCATTATTCAATGATTTCTTGAGAGAAAGTATTTCAAATTCATTGTTGAGGGAATTGTTAGGATTCTGGGAATCATTTTAAACCTGACCTAAAACTTTTCAATATGTTCCTTAATTAACAAAATAATTTTTCCTGAGTTAGTGATACTGATTGCCATTAAAAGAAACACTGAGTCGAGTAAATACAAATAGCAATTCTTCAACTCTGTGAAAAATGAAGATAAACATTGATTTTGTTAATGTGAAGCAATGTGGCTTTGAGACAAAATATTACTCTTGCTATTTTAAGAATACTTTTGTTGTTAGAAAAAAAACTACTGAATCTATTAACTTTGAGTCTTTGACAATCAGAAAAAGAGAGAATAATACTTTGGGACAACAAGAATACAAGGACTTCAGGCAATAAAGAAGGTGTATTGGGTTTGGGTGAGATGGAGTTAATGTTCCCCAGAGCAGCTCTTACGGTGTTGTGCTTTGTATTGGGTGGCAGATAAGATGCCAGTGTTGTGGCTGCTGCTGAGCAGAGCTTGCACAGCACCAACGCTGTCTTTCCAACATCTTCCCCCTTGTCCCGCCCAGTGAGATAGGGTGGGCAAGATCTTGGGAGGTGACACAGTCAGGACAACTGACCCAAACGGACCAAAGAGATATTCCACACTGTATGGTGTCAGCTCAAGTATAAAAGGGAGAGAAAGGAGGAGGAGGTCTGGGTCATCTGTTTGAGAAGACGCTTGTCCTCTGAGCAACCACTACTCATACCAGAGCCCTGCTTCCCGGGAAAGGCCAGACATCACCTGCTGATGGGAAGTAGAGAATAAGATCTTGTTTTGCTTTGCTTTGCATGCGTGCAGCTTACTTTTTGCCTTTTCCTATTAAACTGTCTTTATCATACCCCACGGGCTCTTCACATCTTATTCTGTCCCCTCTTGTTGTGCTGAGGGAAGTATGGGGTAGTGATAGAGCTACTTGATGAGTACCTGGCAGACAGCCAAGGTCAACCCACCACAGAAGGAACATCAACTAACCCTTGTATTTGAAAGTAATAGGGAAAAAAGATTATTTCAATCTGTAATGGCATTTACTAGAAAGTGTACCTGCTGAAAAGCAGAATTAGAAGTATTAAGAAAAACAACCTATCATAAAAGAGGAGTATTAAGATGGAAAATCCAAACTCTGTGAAGTCAAAACTGCCTGCTAAGTCAAAATTTTATCCCTTTTGAGCATGAGAACACAGTTGTTATAATCATTCTATTAATTTTCTATTACAAACACTGTATACAATGAATGGATAGTAGTTTTGAAATGGACAGCAATTCAGTGTTTTTTGTCTTCATTGTCAAATGCCTTAATGATATTTGCAGCATAATATTTAAACTTTCTTGTAAAGATAGACTTGGTATATTTAGTTGTTTTCTTCATGGGCTTTCTTACCATGTTTATGCCTCCAGAATTTGAATGATTCAAGAATTAATTCATCTTCATATGCTCCATAGTGAGGAAGAGAGTGTCTTAGATGTGGAACCTGGAAACTGAAAAGATACATTGGTATTTGCGGATCCAACTTGAATCAGGTTAAGTCATGATTTTTAAGGTAAATCAGCTTTATGTTCACAGCGCAGATACATTGGCTTTAATCGCAGCTGTGTTTACTATCAGTAAAAATGAGACTCCAGAGTGTCAATATATGCACCAATAAATACAAATGCAAAAAACCCAAACCCACCCAAACATAAAGTTTGCTTTAAGGGCATAGCAAGTTGGTGACAGGGTAAGTAAACAATCCAGTTCTTTGCCAAACTAATCAAATATCTTAACCTCTGAATCATTTTTTTTTTTCTCCATGAAAATACTTGCTTATAGGACTTAACACACCTTTGGGTAATTTGATGAAAGTTTGGAGGTTCTTCCACTAGTTCATTACACTGACTGTAACACATGTACGTTCTGTACAATAAATAGAAAAAAGTTCCTGCAAAAAGCTTGATTAACCTCTTCATATTGATGTGTATTTCAAATCATGCTCTTTGTGGACAATGTTATACTCTTTTCTCAATTGGTGTCTGCCATCTGACTGCTTGATTTTTGACCATTAATAAACTTTGAACATGATTTTTTTATGTATAGCACCCTTTTTTATTAAAACATTAATCAAAATCAATGTTATAATTTGTGTACTTTACTAAACCAAATTTTACCACTTCTCTGAATTTTATCCCAGCTATGAATTTGCATCCCAACTATGTCAGATGTCCTTCTTTTGTAGGCACATATTTTAGTGGAGAGAAAAATAACTGTTTCCCAAGGTAGCTTATCTGACAGTTAAGATGAAAACTTTTCTGAAAGTATTTATCTCTCTTCTTCTGCAACAAAATCATTAACAAATACATTATATATCTGGCTAAAATGATCCCTAACATCTAGGTGGCTAATTTAAAGTAAGAAGACTCTCATAACTATGCATATGCTGCTCTGTGTGTTGTCAGAAAAAGAAAAATCTGATTATTAGAGTGTTAATATGGGTTTACCTGTGAGAAATACATCAAGCAAATGAAACAATAAGGAAAATTAAATGAATGAAGGCACAGAGCCTGTGAATCTTTCCTAGATGCTCTTTCAAGCTAATGCTAGCCATATCAACTTATTTTTCATAATTTCAGATAGGCAAGGCAAGCTGTAGGACAGAAAAGAAAATCTGTAGAACAAGAACTAATAATACTATTTTTCTTTTTCTGTTAGTGTTGTACCTAGTATAATTTATGGTTGTCCCTTTCATAAAGTCATAACTGTGATAGCATGATTGTTCATATTATTTGAGTAAATTAATACGATATAATTCATATATTGTCAGAAAGTCTCTACGAAACTTGTATTTCCTTCTTGGTTTTGATTTGTGCATTTCTCTGTTGTGATCAGTGAGATAGCTTTAGCTCATTATTAATTAAAGCATTGATTAAAACTGTTAAAGATCTTTCAAACTTTTCTTGGTGCTTATCCTTTTATTCCAAAATCTGCATTACAACTAATAACAAGTGAAATTAATAGTATTCCCATAATTTCATTAATGGTTTCAAAAGATATACCCTTTATGAATTAGGAACAAAGTTATAATTAGGAACAAAATGCATAAGTACTTCAGCTCTGGCATTCCCATTACACTCAGGCCAGCATTTTATCGCAGAATCACAGAATCATAGAACAGTAGGGGTTGTAAGGCACCTCTGGACATCATCTAGTCCAACTTCCCTACCAAAGCAGGATCATCGAGGGCAAGTTGCACAGGAACATGTCCAAGTTGTTTTGGAAAGTCTCCAGAGAATGGGACTCCACAACATCTCTGGACAGCTTGTTCCAGTGCTCTGTCAACCCCAAAGAAAAGTTTTTTTCTTGTGTTTAGGTGGAACTTCCTGTGTTCTAGTTTGTTCCTGTTGCCCCTTGTCCTATCACTGGGCACCACTGAAAAGACACAGGTCCCATCCTCTTGACCCCTGCCCTTTGGATATTTATAAGCATTATCTTGGGAAAAGACTCAACCAGCGCACAAGAGGCAGCTTTCTGACTCAGGGGTAGACCATAAGACAAAGAGGCAACGAAGTATGGGGGACCACACTGCCTAAAGGAGGGATAGAAATAGAGACCAAGACCTGGGAAAGAAAGATGAAGTAACTGAAAATGAAGAAAGAAGTAAAGACAGGATGGTAAATAAATGCAAAGAAAAAGAAGGAAAGGAGAAAGAAAAGAAAACCAACAACCCGTAAGATGAGCTGTATTTAAAAGCCTTAAACAGGAAGAAGAGATGGCGAAGACACAATTAAGAAGTATCATTTTGGTGATGGGTTAATGAGAAGCCCAAGCAGTAAGGATAGGATTGGAAGTCAGTAAAGACAGCAAATGGAGGAAGATGGGAGAGACTGATTACATGAAGAAGAAGACAATAAGAACAAGAAACACTTGAATAAAGAAAGTCAAATAGGGACTTCTAGGACAATACTGGAACAAATTGGGACTATTGGAAAATGACAGTAGTAGTTACAGTTGAGAGACATGGAAATAAACATATACAGGGAGGGGATGGTTGGACTGCTTATCTTAAAAAGATGAGTCTGGAATGAAAACTGTGTTGATAATCAGGCAGTTTAGACAGGTATACCTAAGAAAATGAGGGAATAGACTCAGTCTTGACAAAACATAATGCTCTTCAACGTTTGAGGGGAATGTAACAGCAAATACCTATGAAATCCTCTGCTGGTACCTTCCTTTGTGAGTGTTGTTTTAGAGAGAACACTTCAAGTTCTTAGTTATTCATTCAGATCAAGTGACAGACGATGAGAGACGGAGATGAAGATTCTCCATTGATATGGAAAGAGTCTAGACAATTAGTTTAGCTGTACAAATGAACACAGATGAAACTGCATATTTTCTAAGCTGGTAACAAGGAGATGTAGCTTATGTCACTTGTCCTCTAGTCAGGCACGTCAGCATCAGGTATAACAGTTAGGTTGTGGATATTTATCTACCATAATTTAAAAAAGGACATTATACTGTTACCAAAGTGAAAGAATTTTCGATTCATACTAATCTGTCTAAACTCCATGAACTTGGATATGAACTCCTGGTCCTTATTAAGACAACTATTTGGAGTTTCACTGGTGACTTCAGGGAAGCTAGATTTCACAGATAACATCTTTATATCCCACACAAGCTATGTTCCCTCTGACCAAGGTTTCACAGAAAGAGTATGTGAATTATTCCCCATCCCCGTCTTTACTAAATAGGGTAACAAATTATTTTACTTTCTATTTATGTTGGAAAGAGTTATTGCCAGTAACCAGTACCTGAGGTGCAGTTTTAAAAGTAGTTCCACAACACATTTAGTATCAGTGGTGATGTTGACATACCTAGAATCCTTTAGAGTTAACAGAAGCTGTTAATTATATCACTTTCAGTAGCTAAACTCTAGTAGCTGTTACTTCTTGAGTAAACAAACTTCAATCAACTATAAGGATTTCAGGCCTCATTAAGGATCTTAAAAAAAAAAAAGTAAGAGAGTTGACTGTTTTGAAAGGCACATTGACTTTGTAAATCTTTTAGCTAGAAGACACATAACTCTTCAAACTGCAAGGCATCAATGTAATTAACTTGTGTTTTAAAAATACATACATACAAATGCATATGAAGCAAAGCAAAATGTTAATTTTCAGAGAAAAAATGTATCTACTGAAACCTGACACAAGCTGGTACCTTAGTAAAAGTTTTCATTTTTGCTAACATAGCAATTTATATTGCAGGTTATCAATATATCAATATTTTACCAATATTGATACATCAACAGATTTAATTTGTAATTATCCATAATTTTAAAAGAGGTTTATGAGATTTGAGGTGTCCTTGGATTAAATGTTGAGGTGATTTGAGAAAGTTATGATTTATGTTTGGCCTTAAAAAATGAATCAGTTGAAAATTCAGAAGTTGGGCCTGGAAATTGCTTTTCATCTAATACTAAAAATGAAAAACAAACAAACAAAAAAAAAACAACACACACCAAAACAATAAGAAAAATCAAGGAAGCTATAAGCAATTTTGGTTATAATTTTTGGAATTGCGGTTATTTTGTATATGGCATATGCTTAGAGAGTCTACCTTATTTCAAAAAAATAGTTTTCACTGAGAATTTGTTACTGAATCCATCCAATGTGGTTACAATTCGTAGCAAAGCCTTCTACTGCCTCAAGCCTGTTAATAAGGCAAACACTCAAGGTTTTTGAACAGGTTGTCTATCAAAGTAGGCAAGAGTAAGCAGCCCGTGGGAAAAGTAAGATATCTATATTACTCATCAAGATAATGAAAAGACATTCCACCGAACAGTACCTGAATAAAAAAAAATTGAAAAAAAGGGAAAATGAGCAGTGGATATTAAAAATCATGTAATTAACTCAGTACAAGTCTTGGCAATGTCTTAGTTTTGGGACCAATAAGAAAGGAAGCAATTTCTCCCCTTAAAAATATGTAAATGGAGGTAATATGGAATATTATTATCTTCCTTTGTTCTTAATCTGCAGTGTATTTCATGCTGATGATAACCAATACTTCCTTTGAGAATTTGCACTGGATAGTCTTCTAGCAAAAATTTCATTTTTATTTTGATGCGTAGAGAAGTACATGCATTCTCTCAAATACAG
Source organism: Baryphthengus martii (assembly GCA_013396935.1). NCBI lineage: Eukaryota > Metazoa > Chordata > Aves > Coraciiformes > Momotidae > Baryphthengus > Baryphthengus martii. The sequence continues at coordinate 16,067 of VWZK01020856.1, read as the reverse complement.
AGAGTATGTCTCATTCATAAATAAATTACATTTTATGTTTGAATATCAGGTAATTTTTTCTAAGCATCTGGAACCAAAGTTACAAAGGTCATCAAACACATTTTAATTAATAGTTTTATCTTTGTATGATATTTTTTCAACCAGTAATGTCCAAATGTAGAAATCAGTACATGTATGTTAGTTTCTTTGAAATACATGTTGGTTTTTATGATAAACAAACAAACAAAATAAATATATATATATATATATAAATGGCATTTAGAACTCTGGATGAAGATGTTCAAGATTAATTCAATCTACTTACATGTGCAGACCATGTCTTTAACTGATGATTTTGTGTTATTTGTATTATTAAACATAGCCAACTCCCTCTGTCAGTGCACAGTGAGCTGGAATAAAACCAAATTGGAACCACAGTAAATTTCAGATATTCATAGCTCTGAACCCGTGTGAATAGAAAATGTTTCTTCATATGACTCTAGAGAAATTGCTAAATGCTCTCAAAGTGAAAACCAAAACAGTAATCGGACCTGAGAGCAATATCTATAGTAACAGACAAACTACAGTAGTGCATAAGCACAACCAATGATATGCAATTATCTGTTTTGTTTCACATTTGGTATGCTCCCTAGAATGGCTAGAGCTAGTGTAAATCAGATTTCCTCTGCCTATTCCTAGCCATCAACTGAGAGACAGCATGGCTCAGAGACTATTTCAGGAGACTTTAGGGATAAAGTACTCTTTTTGGAGGGAATAGAGAGTTTTAGCCATGCCAACATAAACACCACCTACCTGGAGGGCCGCTGAGCAATGCCTTGTCGTTGTATTTACTAGCATGTATGTGAGACAATGAAAGCCTTGAAGTGAATCTACTCATTCTTTTCCTTCTAGTGAATACATGGAAAAGAGCAGCAGAACTTTCAATTTCTAAATCTAGGGTTTAAGACAATGCAAAATAATAAATGACACTTGGTAAATAGTGTAGACATACCTTGAGGATTTTCAGGACTGAAATGGATAAACAACTTTCTCAAGAAAAGGAACTCAAATTTGTAGAGGAGTGGGAATCTTCCAGCTATATTTGCCAACTAAAATGTCGAAAAGGGATAATCTGTTTAACTGAAGCCTGGAAGAAATAACATCAAATTTCAAGGTCTTCACAAGCTTTCACTTTATACTTCTAGTATGAATAGTGACAGAAACACAGGCTGAATGAGATTGGCAAAGACCTCTCGAGATTGTCCAATCTAGCTGCCTTTCTCAGGACAAGGTCACCTACAGCAGGTTATTCAAGGTCATGTCCAGTTTTGTTTTGAATATCTCCAGGGATATAGACTCCACTGTCTTCCTGAGAAACTTATTATAGTGTTTGATCACATCACAGAAAAAGGTGATGAATATGCAGAAAATGAATAAATGGAATTTCTTGTATTTCAGTTTGAGTCTCTTGCCTCCTGTTCTTGCTGTAGTACCATTGAGAAGAGTCTGTCTCCATCTTCTTTACTTTCCCTCATCAAGTATTTATGTACATGAATAAGATAGATACCCCTGAGTTTTCTTCTCTCCAGTCTGGAGAGTCCCAGGTCTCTGCCTCTCCCTGAATGTCAGATGTTCCACGTTCCTTTAGTCATTTTTGTGTCCCCAAGACCTTGTGGTATATAAATTTCCTGACGAACTACATATCCTTGCCTTTCTTGCAGCAACAATATGTACCAGGCTTAACAAATTGACATTCCTCTAACATTAGTTATTTTCAGGTCTCAAATATCACAGTTACTTTAATTGGAGAGAGGTTGTGGCTGTTCAAGGAACCCTCCTTCCTTTCCTCCCACTCTACAAATATTGTTCTCCATCCGCAAAATCTACAGGAAACTTACCCAAAATTATTTCTTCTACTGCTGAGACTAACACCCCAAGAAAAAGTACTGAAGACTTCTTACTGATGAAAATATAAAAGGTCTAAATATGTTTTTCTTAGATATATTAGCTTTCACAGACTGATTTACCACTAGAAATGTAATTAGGAAGCACTGACAATTCCCTGAACTTTTGGTCTATATTATGCTTGCAGAAAGCAAAACTATGTAAAAACAACAGGGATTTCATTCTGATGTTGCTGCTTGGAGACATTATGTTTCCATATATGATTATTCGATGTTTGATATACATATATATCCCCAGATATTTCAATACAGAAGAGATAAAATGCGCATCCTTATTTTATTCCTCCTTTCTCTGGGCAGGATCAATTGACTCAGTCTTTTTTTTTTTTTTTTTTTTTTTTTTCCCTTT
>VWZK01020856.1:0-13639 GCA_013396935.1 Baryphthengus martii | reverse complement strand
CTTTTTTTTTTTTTTTTTTCTTCCCAGCTAAATGAGAGCCAAACTAGGGTCTTTCTGTAAGTGAGGAAGTGTGGCCTGACCAAAAAGTTCCTTCCAACCAAAATTTTTCTAAGATTTGACTAAATATGGTTGCTGACTGTACAGATGAACTAGGTTATATTGCCTTCATTACTCCTTCATACAACTAGTGACATATCTACTAAAATACATGAAGAATATAGTTAAGACAGGATTTGTGTCTGTCATTTAGGTGAGTTTTTATTCTAGTAGTAAAATGACATACACCGAACTTGTCTTTATAAATTCGTAACATCAGACTGTCTGTCTAAAACTCTGGGTACGTAAACAATAATCTTCTTTAGAACTCTGGTTTAGGGCTCATTGGCTATTTTTATAGACCAATAATCAGTCTCTGTCCCAAAAAGCTAAGGCATTAGTATTGTGATAGATGCAGGAATAATCAGGTATTGTAATAGTGAGTATGTTTCTATATCAGAATAGCATTATCGGCTTCTGGTATTATTACTTAATATTAACAAGAAAATATTCACTTTATTCCAATGAAAGAAAAATACTACCACTAAATGGTTCTTGCTTTTATTCATAAGATATTAAATAGGAGTCACCAGATGGTGCTGTAACACCTAATTTTATGAAGTCCTTTGTCTGAACAAACAACAGGCTCTCTCTTCAGCCACAGTAAAAACTACATTCTTTCTAGTTCAATGATGCACTTCATTTTAGGGAGAGCTCTTGCAAGCAACTAAAATATGTAGTTTCTAGCTTGGTTTCATTCACCAATCGTTTTGGTTGAGCTAAGTAAATTTTGTGTTTGGGCTGAGAATCCTAAAACAGATGAATTTTCTGCATGCAATGTGTCTCTGTGAGAAGAAAAGTAGGTGGTGTAAAATTAACACCTTAGGAACATAAGGTAAACTGCTAATTTCATTCTCAAGATTGTCTATCCCTTGGCAGAAGACTAACAGGTTGCCCATGATATATATAGCATATACAAAAAAAAAAAAAATTATAAAAAAATAAAAAAAGAAAAAAAGAAAAGAAAAAACCTCTTCTTTCATCCCTGTTTAGTTATACAACAAAGAAAACTTCCTAATTGGAGCACTTCAACACCAGTCTTCGAGACTTGCAAAAGGAATGCTAAAACCCATTACACAGGCTTACAAAAATTACACAGGCTTCTGAATTTATGGCATCTGGCACTTTACATATTTTAATCATTGGATTTAGATGAATTTAAACAAAACACAGTTTTCTATAAATATTCATTTTACATCTAAGATATTCTCAATTCAGACACCTATTGCCCAGTACAACTCGGTATTTTGTTATTCTTGGGGTTGCTTTGACCATAAAGAAAACTTTCTTTTTCCAGTCCATGACTTTTAAAAGGATTACAGGCTTACTTTTAAGTAAGAAGAAATGGTAAAATGCTTGACATGTAATCCAGCCATTGACCTTAAAACTCTGTAGTTACATCTTCCCTGTAAGCACAACCAGGGATTATTTCTTAGATCTCTGTCTATTTCTACATGCCAGGTTAAAATTCCAGTAGTGGTTCCTCCCACAGTTCTTCAGTAACGAAAATACACTGGAAATGGGTAAGAAAAGGAACTATGGGACTATATCGTTAATCTGAAACCAAAAAGAAATCAGGAACATTATTCTTCTGGTTTAATTAATCAATCACTTTGTGCTTCCTTCACCTTTTCCCCTTCATACTTGCTTACTCACTGCTTCATCTTGTATTTTTGCTGTTAGATCAGAGTGCTCACCTCCTCCTTCTTTCAGTACCCAAGAGACAATCAAAAGCCTCCTTCTATCAGCTGTAAAGAAAGGTGAAATATTTTTTTTTACATGTGCCAGGAAGTGAACGTGGGGTGTTCTCCCTAAAACTTGCAGCAAGATCTCCTGACTTCTGATGTATGCTAAGAATAGATCTTGCAATAAATATTAAAGCCCACATAGAAAATCATAGAAAAATACATGCAGTTGCTCTAATTACAATATGTCTTAAAATTAACAGTGTATGTTACACTACTGTTTATAACAAATAATTTTCTGATTATTTTGTAAAGATTTTTAGTGTTAGCCAGCTGATCAAACACTGCCTCAGAAATTTTAGTTTGGTATGCAGTTTGTGTTCAGATGAGAGGACTACACTATTGAGTTTGGGTTCTGTGTACCTTTGTATACAAGAACCTACATAAGAATGTGCAAGTAAGAAACAAAAACAATCTACAAAAACAGCGTTAAGCAAAAGACAGCAAAAATCAGGAAATATTTTAGTAAAATAATAGGTTATTGAGTACTTTACTATAAATAAGATCTGATCTTTACTGCTGCATATTGCACTCCAGATAATTTGAGCCCTATCTCAAAATTGATTTCAAAATAAATGCTTTCAAAATGCAATTAATTCTAATGTAAAATCTTCAAGACGTGTCTTGGTTATTTGTTTCAATACCTAATTAATCTAGCACTTAAAAATGCATCTTCTATAGTTTGAATTTATTTGTTTTAAATGTGATATACAGTGTAATATTGGAACACACAACTGGATGACTATGACTACTACATGTTATGACAACTATTAGTGTATGTGTTATTAGCCTATATGATATCTGAGCAAAAAAAAAAAAAGGTTCATCAAGATCTCTTCAAGTCTTACAGGAAAAAATAACACCTTTTACTACATATGTCTCAGTTAACATGCCAAAGATTGTCTAATATCAAATAATATTACTGAAGTTAAACTAAAGTATAGGGGCTATGCCTTAAACAATAATCTTGGCTAATTCTTAAAATAATGACATACGGACCTAAAGTAGAAGAGTAGAAGCCCTACATTTAGTTTCGTAGATGGAAGGTCTAACACCGTCTAAAATTATCTTCAGAGCCTCAGAGTTTTACAAAAATTCTCTACAATGATAAACATGTTGGAACATATAATCTTTGGTTTGCATAGCTGTTTTCCCACGAGGTAATTCTCACTTCCTATTATATAGCTATTCTCCATCAATGAGCTTTAAGAATGATCAGACATATTTCTCTGCAGTTATTGTTTTAGCACTAGATTGTTGTATTTATGTCATAAGCACAGATGCTTTTTGTTAATCAGCAGTAAGGTTTAGTTTCATTAGAACTTTCACACCCACTTATCACGAGACTGAGATGAAATAGCCATCTGTGTAAATCTAAAAACTTTTTTTTGAGAGATCAGATAGCTAATTTATACATTTACAGTGGTCTAGTTTTTATACATTGACTAATCCATTTAGATCTGCATTTCATATACCAGTGCATTTACATTTTTGCCATTCAGGAAGCCAAATATTTTGGTTAGTCACTATTTGTTCTGAATAAAGTTCTGTATGATGAAATTCATCATCCATTTTCTAGCCTTAAAACAACATTATACAATAAATACCATAAGGTCAGAAAATAATTGGAGCTTTTTGGATTTTCTCTTTGCATTTCCTATCTAAAATGATCAATACATATTCTCATATATTGTACAATAATGTGTGTATTGGTCTATCAATCACAGAANGTTATTGAGGCCAAAGTGCAGGACCCTGCACTTGGCCTTGTTGAACCTCATACCATCGGCCTCAGCCCATCGATCAAGCCTGTCCAGGTCCCTCTGCAGCATCTCCCTACCCTCCAGCAGATCAACACTCCCTCCCAACTTAGTGTCATCTGCAAATTTACTAAGGGTAGACTCAATCCCCTCATCCAGGTCATCAATAAAGATGTCGAACAGGACTGGGCCCAGTACTGAACCCTGGGGGACACCACTGGTCACTGGACACCAGCTGGATGTGGCACCATTCACAACCACTCTCTGTGCCCGGTCATCCATCCAGTTTTTAACCCAGTGCAGGGTGCACCTGTCCAAGCCATGGGCTGCCAGCTTCTCCAGGAGGATGCTGTGGGAGACTGTGTCAAAGGCTTTGCTGAGATCTAGGTAGACCACATCCACAGCCTTCCCCTCATCTACCTGGCGGGTCACCCAATCAAACATGGAAGGTGATGCAATCTCACAAAACTTTGAAGAAATAAAATTTGATGAAATATGTATCATCAGTGTTCCACAGGTATTCTACAGACTCAAATTGTATTCTTACAGTTAGCAAATAAGTAAGTAAAAAATATTGTAGCAAATTTATTATTTAACATTTAAGAAATCCAGTGATAAGTTTCTCTGTAAGAATTTATAAAAGATCTTGAAAGGATTTGTCTGCACATGAAAATACTATGTTATATCTATCTCCTAAATGCCATGTTGTATAAATCTAAAACCAATTATACTTGGGAGAATTATTTCTAACAGTTACATCTGGGAGCAATATCTGTCATGGACCCTAGAACTAGTCCAACATAGAGTCACAATCTTTAAAAGTAAAGAAGACACAGAAGAAAAAAAACATCAGACCTTATCTATTATCTCATTGTCTCCATCTGTAATTTTCAAACTAGCTCCTTGTATTTTCTTTAAACACTGGAAAACCTGAATTTGTGGATGTCAGATCATTTGGAATTAGTCCTCTAAAATGGGATTCACCTCAGAACATCTCGTAGTGAATCTAAGCCTTGGCTAACTCTTTACTTAAAACACACTGTCAGACAAACTTCAAGGGAAGATTATTCAGTTGTACATTGTACAGGGCAGGCACATTCCTTATTATCAAAGCAAGATGGTTATTTTGTACAGTTTGCATGGGCAAGACTTCTCCCATTGAGGCCATATTAAGAGGCAAGTTGAGTTTAATACCCGATATATTTCTTTATTCCTTCATTCTGTCTCCTTCTTTGGATGGAGATAGCTAAATTTGATTTTTACTGTCACTGTGAGCCAATAGCAATGATGAACATGGCACTAAGGAGCTGCAAAGATGTAGCAATACCGCACATACAAACATTCTGAGTGAATTTGGCCACTTAAATGCAGAAGTGTGACTTGTCAAACTGAATTACTACAAATCAAATGTGATTGATTGATTTTACTCTGTCGTAAGAGGTTCCCCCACAGTAAAGGAATTAATTGAGATAAGTACAAGGTAGTAATACACTTAGGAAAATGTAGCATCAATGGAATGTACAAAAGTGGTAAGTTCTGGTTAGGAAATTGATAGCGCTGCTACCCTCACAGCTGCATAATATTGCAATAAAGAAAATGCTGCAATGAAATTATAATGAAGAAGAAAATGTCTCCTGTAAATAAATAGGTGGCTTATGCAGCTGAGAAGGTAATACAGTCTTAGTAACACTTAACCCTGAAGTAAATTTTATGATTATCATCTGGTAATCACAATCTGGTAAAAATAATAAAAAAAACCCCAACAAACAAGAAAACCAACAAACTCCGAAAATTTATAACCTGGGATACATGCGCTTTTATATCCACCAGGAAAAGGTGACAAACCCAAAATTTATTGTATATCAACTAAGATACACAAGATGTCTGTGAATGAGTTAAGGAGTAATTTAAATATTACAATTCAGTGAGAAGATCAGCATGAAACAGTCTACAAAGTATAAGAGAACACATGCTGGGGACTCCAACTGATTCTCTGAATGATTCCCAATTAAAATGGGTACAATTTTCCAGAGAAGACAACTATTGAGAGTTCAACCACAGACATAAGAAAAATGACCACACTGGTTCAATTTCAATCTTTTTTTCCCTGTCTTTCTCAAAATCCTTTACAAATAATCTTTACTCTTTGGATAATGTGATAGTAGTTGAAGGTGGGAGTCATTTTACCTCTTCAAGACATTTAACTAACATCTAAGGTTTTTTTACTATTAATGCATATATATTGTTAAGATACTGAAAGAAGACAATAAAAGGCAATAAAACCTCAGCCCTTTCTCTAGGTTGAATTTCTGTGTATATTAATTATGCAAATTTAGATGCATAAAGATTCTCATTTTAAATATCCATCTCACTCATTGGCAAGGTTCATCTCCTTGACTAAGTGTGTCTAATAATCTTCTAGGCTTTACCTAATTAATTTCTTTCATGGCAGCTCTCTGTAATTTCTAGAAAGCCCTTAAATTTAAATTGACTCCATATTGTAACTGTCTTTCTCAAGCAGTTCAGTCCTGAAAGGTGAATGAATAGGCACAGGGAGACATGTGAGACTGCTATTTCCATTCCATGCCAAAGAATCTGTGTCTGCCTTAAGGGTACCTATACCAGAGGCAGTATTGGTGCTCACTATTAGGCTAGGGTCATCATGCTAGCCCATGTAGTGCTGTGGCAAGTAAGCTGATCTCTCCCCTTCAGCAGAGGATCTGGACCAGTAGTAGTGGTTGTAAGCTTGTTGGCTATCATGACTTTGTCCTGTGAAATAATTGACCATACTTTCATTTTCAACAAAGTCTTTATGGAAGTATTTCGCTTTATGGGTTACCACCAGTTCTGGGATTTCATAATTCATGTTTCAAGTGTAGTAATCATAAGAATTTCACCTGCGTATATGTGGAGGGGAAGAGGATGTAACAGACAAGATACAAGACTAAGTTTAGACTGGAGTATGCTCAGCCTTTCTTTCTTGAGTTAGCAGTCAAAAATGATTTTTTTCTGGGAAATATAAAAATTTTGAATAAAAGTTGTTTCACAGATAGAAGGCTGCTATATATTTTGGAGCAAGTATAATTTGTTCAGTTGACTTAGAGATCCTGAGTGAATGTGTCTTAATTAAGGTGTGGTTTATGCCATCTAAATGTAACTATGAAATTAAGATTCTAATCTAAACTAGCCAGTTAAGATCATGGGTGGAAGGAGATAAGCACTTTAAGGTGTCTAAATATGGACTGATGCCAATACCTTCCTACTCCCCTCCAACAGCTCACTATCTGGTAAGGCTGTTTTATTAATTTAACTGGAGTGCATGCAGCTCCCAGCAGAAGACATTCACAGCACCTCCCTCTCCTCAGTGGCCACTAGGTGGACGAAGCACTTTTGAATAACTGGTTTATCAGGCTTCAGTGTTGCAGCAATTCCATCAGAGCCACAGTATAATTAAATTCCAGTAGGCAAAGTTAGGACTGGGAATTGGGAGAAATGAAAAATCATTTTCAGCATCTTTCGTATGTTATGTATTTGACCTAGAGCAAACTTTTTAGGGTTATCTCTCTATTTTCTATCATCCCTTTAATAAAGAACAAATCTTCTATAAGCAGACTGTATAAGCAGATTGATCACCATTTCTCAAAGGACTATTTTGTCATCATCACTTCACAAGCTTTTCTTGTACTTTTGCTGTATTAATTTGATTTCATCTTTCTATGTTGAATCCTACTATCTTGTTCTAATTTTTTCAATGCTAGTTGTCAGCAGGAAGCATGCAATAACTGTTGAAAAACAAAAGATTTAAAATGTGTACATTACATTTAAGAAAGGTGAGGCCATTATATTAAATAAAATAGAATTATAGTATTAAATGCTATCATTCAATTAATTAATTTTGCCTGGTTATTCTTACACTGAAGGCAGTAACATCGCAGTAGGGTAACAACACTGCAGAAGCACTCATTGTGAGGATGCTGCATTAGCTGGACGTTGCCTGGGAGCTGGGAGCTGAGAGTCTCCCCAGTGTCTGGCAGCCAGGGCCCATCCCATCCTCCAGACAGGAACAGGGAAGCCAGGGGGCACTTGGGAAGCTTCAGCTCCTGGTACCAGGCACCTCACAGGGCATGGGCTGACACGAGGCTGGGTCATAGCCCATGGGTCGACCCAGCTTGGTGTTGCCATAGCTGGACAGAGCAGGGCTGTGGGGAGCTGGAGACCGTCCCTGGTGCTGTGTCACTGGGGCAGTGGTTGGCAGCCCCAGCAGGCTGACATGGGGTTCTGGGCCATGGGAAAATTGAGACAAGCCCTAGGAATTCTGAAGAACAGTCAGGAACATTAGTGTTCTCAGGGCCCTGACAGTGATATTCATTCTGTAGATGCTTTATTTATTGTCTAGATCTAGGAGTCTACACACCTGATGTAGATGTGAAAGTTTCCTGCACAGTAGCTATCTGGCTAAAACAGTGAATGGCGTTTATTTAGTCTACTCTAAAGCAAAGAAATGGCATAAAGGTTTAAGCTAAAGAATTGTACATATGTTCAGGTAATTTGAAATGCTCTGGGACACTATTTCTGGTCCAGCACTACAATTTCAGCATGGGAAAGGTCTCCTCTAAGCCTTTATATGACATCTGCCTTATCCATTCGGATTTCTCGAACCTTCCAGGATCGCATGTGGCAACTGAAGCCCACACTTACATAAAATGGTTACGTTCTTCAGCTGTTACTAAGGCCTCAATAAAGTTATGGATAATATTGAAATTATGCCCATTAAAATATTTTTTTTTGCTATTTGACCCAGGGCGCATAATGAACCATTAAAATTTCCAGATCTTTTGGTCTAACTGCCATGTAATGTATTGTTTCCTAGGCTGTATTTGTGTAGACAATTATTTCCACCTAACTGCAGGTCTTTGGATACTCTTAAAAAAGATGTCATCTTATTTTATCACGTGGCTTTTCCAACTTGTAAGGGCCATTTTCACTTGTCTTCCTATTTCATTGTCCAAATTATTATTAATAAATATCATTGGCTGACGAGTAGAGACCTGCAAAATCTTATATGATACATCCTAGCTCTTTGTCAAGGCTCATTAATAATAACATTTAAATCCTTTGTAAAATCAAGATATGGGAAATCTACAGCTTCTCCTCTATCTACAAGCTTTGCTACCTTGTCATAGAAAAAAAATTATTTTTTGACAGGAGTTGTTCTTAACACATTGTTGTAATTCACCTCCTTGTAACCTTCTGTGTAGTTACAAACATTTTATTTGATTGTTTGTTCTGGTACTTTTCTGGTAAATAAAATTGACTAGCTGATCAAAATTTCTTCCCTTCTCACCTACTAACCCATTCTTTTCTAGCATCATTCAGCATTTGTTTTTTCAGCATTCTCCTGGAGAAACTGGCTTGGATGAGCATATGCTTCACTGGATAAAAAAATGACTGTATGGATGGGCCTAGAAAGCTGCGGTGAATGGATTTAAATCCAGTTGGCAGACAGTCACAAGTTACGTTCCCCAGGGCTCAGTATTGGGGCCAGTTCTCCTTAATGTCTGGATGAGGGGATGGAGGGCACCCTCAGCAAGTTTGCAGATGACACCAAGATGGGAGTGTTGAGTAACTACTTGAGGGTAGAGAGTCTCTACAGAGGGATCTGGACAGACTGATCAATGGGCCGAGGCCAATGGTATGAGATTCGACATGGCCAAGTGTCGAGTTCTGCACTTGGGCCACAACAACCCCAGGCAATGCTGCACACCTGGAGAAGTGTGGCTGGAAATCTGTCCAGTAGAAAAGAACTTGGAGGGGTAGATTGATAGGCAGCTGAATATGAGCCAGCTGAATTCCTAGGTGGCCAGAAGGTCGATAACATTCTAGCTTTTATCAGAAACAGTATGGTGAACAGGACTAGGAAAGTGATTGTCCCCTTGTACTTGGCACTGGTGAGGCCACACGTTGAATACCGTCTTCAGTTTTGGGCCCTTCGCTACAAGGAGGTTGAGGTGCTGAAGAACATCCAAAGAGGGGATACAAAGCTGGTGAGAGATCTAGAACATAAGTCTTAAGAGGAGTGTTTGAGTGAACTGGTATTGTTTAGCCTGAAGAAAAGGAGGTTTAGAGGCAGACGTCACTCTGTGCAGCTACCTGAAAGGAGGTTATAGTGAGATGGGGTCCAGTCTCTTCTCCCTAATAACAAGTGATAGGACAAGAGGAGATGACCTCAACTTACACCAGAGGAGGTTCAGTTTGGATATTAGGAAAAAGTTGTCCACAAAAACAGTTGTGAAGCACTGGGATAGGCTGCCCAAGGAAGTGGTAGAGTCATCATCCTGGAAGTATTTAAAAGACATGTAGATGTGGTGCTTAGGGATGTGGTTTAGTGGTGACATGGCAGTCTTGGGTTAAAAGTTGGACTTGATCTTAAAGATGTCTTCTAACCAAAATGATTCTATGATTCTATGATTGGTTCTACTGCAAAGATATTCATCTTGTCTTTCTGTTTTTTTTTTGTGTTGCGTTGTTAGTCTTTAGGACATCATCCATATTTCATGAGTTCTCAAAGATAAATGCTAACAGCGTACCTCTGAAGCAGACATTCAGCAAATACCCTTAAGTGGTGTGATTCATACTGCTGCATTGCCTAATACTTAGAAATTTTGTTTCAGGAATAAAATGCAAAATAATGAGATAGCAGTCTGGAAGGTTGTATTTGTAGAAGAGCAGAGATGGAATTCACAGCAGTTAGCATCCTCAATGAAGGGTATCTATACAATCCAAAGAAATGGGTTTACTTGATATCTTTGCTATTGCAAGGTCCCCAACCTCTCTATTTGGGCACTCAGGTTTAATCTGGATTCAGGAGCTGAAATGACCTCTAAAGGTATAAACATAAATAATAAGAAGAATAAAGCCTTTTTCCTTTCTCAAGAAAATGAGCTAATGTCTAAATTATTAAACAAAGTACAAGTAGCATTAGGCAACAGAAAAAGCACAGTCTAAACACGACTCCAAACTCTTATTTCTGAGAATGTAAAAAAGAAATTCCTTCTTCCTGAATCTTTTAAGTTTTCTTTAATATCACTTCTCAGTTTGTTTTGTTTTTCTTACCTGACACCTTACCTCTTTAGAAGTGCTATGAGATGCGTTGGTTGTCTGGTTACCACTGTCAATTTTAATGAAAAAGTTCAGTCTTGGTATTGCTTGCTGAAGAATTTCTCTGCAAAATGATGCAACAACTCTTTTCCTCTTTCTTCTGATACAGTTAAATAGTATTTTATTAGTAACAGTGTTGATTGTGGACTATTTAATGAATTAGCCTTTTGATTTTCAACCTACAGGTTTGTCCTGCTATTATATATTTGTCCTCTATTATCTGAACTATTTGCCATTTTTGGCATATCTCTATGATCAGGTTAGTGAAAAACTCAAGATTATGAGAAATGATCTTTATTTACTGTCCTTCTACACACATCTGAATTTTCATTTTGAAATCATCTAGGTTTAGGATCTAGCTATTACATTAAATACAAAAGAAATGTTATAATAATATCTACAGTAATAAATACTTTCAAACTATATTACTCTATCCATTGTATGTGCCAGGTGTGGAGAAAGGCCATAGTGAATAGCTGAGAAAATATCTGTTCCTGATGTTGGCTCCTGACTTTGGATTTACCTTTTCATATATTTCCAGAGTTCTGGCCTGAGTTGTTTCCCTCATTTCTCAGTATTGTACTGGACTCCTTATGGCTCCAGAGCTACTAAGTATCTATACAATTTTGTGAGGGCTATGAAGGCTATTAAATCCTATTTTTTATCAACAGCCACATCAAAAAATGTCTACTTACACAATGTTAATTATTGGGATTTTATTTCCATGCTCTGGTGTCACTGAATGACAATAACCACTAAATTCTCTTGTACTAATTTTGTACGTAACTTTTCACAACATAACACTAAACTTCTTTAGATCATGACTTTCATAAAATATCTTCCATATATTTCGCTTATTTTTCAGTACTTTCTATTCCGTTCCACACTACAGAAAGAATCTGTAAGTTCATTAAATCTTTATCTGTGAAAAGAAAAAAATACAGCAGGAATAACTCTTCTCTGTGGATACAGTATAAACAATTTGGATTCAATGTAATTCTCATCAATGACTATCAGTGGAATTAATTTTTTGCTGTGGATTTATTTATGTATTGGAGGCAACAGACTTCAAAGTCTTACAGAACAGCTTTCAGTGTGAAAAATTTAAGTATCTAGTGTCCTCTTGTATGGTCTGGGATACCTTACCTAGCCTGTGGTGGTGTTCCAGGAAGTTTGGTTTCCTGTAAGGCCTACATCATATTTGCTGGCCCAGTATTTTGGAAACTTCAGGCCATAAAAAATAAAAGTAGTTGCATATAGACAACTGAAATTAGTGTGACTTACATTCACTTAGCAACCCCCAAATGTATTCGGAATAAGTATTCAGAAGCCCTATTTATATTTACAGGTAACAGCTGCAAATGTAACTTGGGAACTATAAGTTAAAATGGTCTAGTGAGAAGGGAATTGAGCTAAACCTCTTAAAGTAGTTGGTATAAAAAAATATGACCTGCTATCCCAAATGAAATCAGTGCACCAATAAATCTAGTACTTGTTGATATCTGAGACTTCGAAGACAGTTGAAAATTTTCCTGTCTCCCATATATTTGGATAATTGTGCTGTGTATATGTATATATCACAATGAGCTGTTTAGCTTTTAAGAGATATGGAAACATCCTTTTTTTTTCTGTTGTTTTGTTTTGTTTTGTTTGGTTGGTTTCTTTTTCGTTGTTTTGTTTTGTTTAACTTGCTTTAATATATTTTTGGTTCATGTTAGGTATAAAAGCATCCATTATTTTTTTCAGACATTCTCTACTGCTAATTTCATAACAATTTTAAGTAGATCTTATACAATGAATGCTTCACAAAATAGTTATTTTCATCTCTGATTTACAGGTAAAGAAAAAGAAATGTAGGTGTTTGTTAAACTCAGGGAACAAACAATGGAATTCTAGAAACAAAAATTGAGGATTCTGAGCATATGTCCAATATAAATTCTTACTGTCACTATGATATTCCTAAAGTGTTTCCAAATTTATCTACCAAAATTTCTGTTTAAAAATAAGAAAATTTGAAAGAATTAAGATCTTCTAATATTTAGGTTTAAATCTTAAATCTCAGTATTTAAGAATGTCAAACTTTTTCATTTTTTTCCTATGAAATTACATTACATTTTGATTTAAACTTACTGACATTTAATTTAGTGGCAGTATCATAAGACATCAGGGATGTTTTTTGAAACCCAGTCTTCTCTTGGAGGTATATGAAAGTGATGCAACCCTAGCTGCACACAAAAAGTAATGACTAATTCAGTATTGAAACAGATGAACAGGCACATGGAAATGCATCTACTGATGTTCCTAAAATCCTCATCCAAATTATGCAGTATAACTATGATTCTGTTTTTAATGATTATTTTAACACTTACACATTCTGTCTGTATAGTTACCTTATCTTCTGTTGTAATAATTGTCTGGTGGTATTGTCCCATTTTCTGTGTTAAAAAGCTGACCATTGTTTGACCTCCAGCTATCAATAGGAGAGTAAATTGCCTGTTTTTTTCTACTGAAGAATTTTGGAGTCACTTGTAGAAAGGTGATTCAGACTCAGAATGTTAAAAGAAAATGTAAGTTTATTGTCTGTAATTCTTCTGTTAAAAATTTTATCAAATACTAAAATGAATTTAGCTTTACTCACCTTTCTCTATCCATCATTTAGATTCATAAATTGAAATTTCCAAAGGTTTGACTGATCTAATACTGTTACCACCAGGATTAGAGGTTAGTTTGATTGAGAGGAATAGAGGACAGAGAGGAAGTTTTAAAGATCTATTCAAGTTCAGAATAAACCATAAAAAGCACTTTTGCTCTCAGCTGCTTTTTAATGTGGCTGCTTTTCTGCAGACAGAAGAATAAATAATTTTGGCCAATATCATGGCC
>VWZK01020855.1:307387-338923 GCA_013396935.1 Baryphthengus martii | reverse complement strand
AATTTGTTAACTCTTAAACCACAACACGTACTCACCATGACAAAAGCATGGTGGGACAGCTCTCATGACTGGAATGCTGTAATGGATGGCTCTAAGATCTTCAGAAAGGATAGGCAGGGAAGGAGAGGTGGTAGGCTGGCTCTGTATGTTAGGGAAAGTTTTGACTGTATAGAGCTTGATGATAGTGATGGTAAAGTCAAGTGTTCATGGGTAAGGATGAGGGAGAAGGTGAATAAGGCAGATATCCTGTTGGGTGTCTGTTATAGATGACCCAACCAGGATGAGGAGGCAGACAAAGCATTCTACAAGTGGTTGGCAGAGGTCTCGCAATCGCTAACTCTTGTTCTGGTCGGGGACTTCAACCTACCCAATGTCTGCTGGAAGTATAATATAGCAGAGAGGAGACAGACCAGGAGGTTCCTCAAATGTATGGAAGATATCTGACAGAGCTGGTAAGTGAGCCTGCCAGCAGAGGTGCCTTGCTAGATCTCCTGTTCACAAACATGGGAGAACTGGTGGGAGATGTGGTGGTTGGAGTCTATCCTGGGCATAGCAACCATGAAATGATTAAGTTCTCGATCCTTAGTGAAGGAAGGAGTGGGGTTAGCAAAATCTCCATCATGGACTTGCAGAGGGCAGACTTCGGCCTGTTTGGGACATTGGTTTGAGAGGATGCCTTGGGAGACAGTTCTGAAGGACAAGGGTCCAGGAAGGCCAGACCATATTCAGAAAGGAAATCTTAAAAGTGCAAGAGCAGACTGTCCCCATGTGCTGTAAGATGAAATGGCAGGGAAGATGACCAGTCTGGCTGAGCAGGAAGCTTTTGCTGGAACTCAAGAAATAAAGAAAAGTTTATCTTCTCTGGAAGAAGGTGTAAGCATCTCAGGATGAGTACAGGGATCTTGATAGGTTAATATAATATTCAAATATCTGTAAAACATTCTGCATGAGACCATCTCTATTTCCCCATGTATCTTATATTAATCGCTTATGAACAGCCTGCGTCTAATGGGCCCCGTTGGCTCTGCAGTCACTGCCTGGCAAGTTCACTCGGTTCTCACCAGCATCCTCAAACTCATCTCAGGTTTTGTTCACTGTAGGGTGCAGCCCCTCACTTCACACATATAAACTGTGCTTTCTCCAGAAATACAACCTTGCATTTGGCCACATTAAAACACACATTCACTGAAGCCCCTATTGTCAAGTAATTCAGATCTTCTGTGAAAATTGACTTGTCCCTGTGCATCAACTTCTGTCGTCTGCAAAATTCAGGTGATGATTTAATGTACGCTTGATGCTGGATCATTGGCAAGGATTAGGATTTTCATAGCGCTCTCCCAGGAACTCGTACCAACTTTGCAGTAGTTTATGACCTTCTGGGGACGTTACATCCCCAGCAAACTATTTCAGCGAGGAGACTCAAAGATATCAAAGGACTATATATCAAGTGAACCAGAAAAAAAAAAAAAAAGAAATATGCAATTTAGGGAAAGCATACGCAACTTGACTATGAAGGTTACTTCTGTCAGTTCTGCCCATTATGAATGAGGGACCCAAAATGGTAGAGAAGTCATCCTCAGTGAAACTCGGTCCTCACAGAAATATGTTGAAAGAACATCACTTAAAATTAACACTGTACAGTAAAATGATGAATTGAGAGCAATGCAATGGGGCTAACAGGGAGATTTCAAGCTTGAGCATAATATGAAACCTATGTAAAATATAAAGGAGAAGATAATAAATGTGAAATGGAAAGAATTAATTTTTTGGTTCAGAAGTTTAGAACAAAACACAGATGCCCAGCCTATCTTCAAAGGAACTTTATTTAATCCCACTCTGGAGCCAGCCTACTCCACGGCACTGTCTGTGTGGGCACATCCAAGGCTCTGCAGGAGGTTTGCACGTAGGGAAGGAGATCCTGCAAGCTCAGGCAGGTGATGGGCAGTTCCGATGCATTTTCCCCATACCAGGGTCTGACCCAGCAGAGATAACTGGCTGACCACAGGGCTCAGAGAGAGGGGCAATAGGTAGCGTGTAAGTAAAAGGCAGGATGGAAAAGTTACAGAAGGAAAGATCAGTGCTTAGAAGTTCTTCCCAGGCTACCTGGAAGGGCCTTCCCCATCCATGTTCCTCTCTCTCCACTCCTGGATGCTAGCAGATCTGAGATCTGGCTACACATCTGCAGAAACAAAAGGGAAGGCTGTTTCTAGCACACACTTGACTCCATTGCGTCTGATTGATAGACTGTGATGGGTCGGGGCAGCCTGCTAGACCTGGAACAGACACTCTCTGTTAACCCCACTCCCTCCCCAAAGGGGAAAAGGAAAGGAATACGGGAGAGAATCTTATTGTTTAGAAAAAGAAACTAGAACAGCTTTAATGAAAATGAAAATAATATTAAAAATGGAATCTATTCAAATATTAACAAAATCAGTATTGAACCCCCACACATACCCCTGATGGCAATTACGTCACCGTCACCACTGATGCTCTAGAGCAGGCACCAGGAAAGTCCCACGCCGGGCCCAGCGGCAGATGATAATTGAGTTCAGGAGCTCTATTATGGTAGCGGATTCAGGAATACACAGATCAAGATTGAAGACAGAATGGACAAACATTGAAGAAGCAAGCAAGAATTTGAACAAGGGCCGAGAGCAACCCTCGTGATCCCTCAGCTTTATACAAACTATGACATATATGGAGTGGAGTCCCCCACTGGTCAGTTTGGGGTCACCGGTCCTGTGTGCTTCTTCCCATAGTTACGGCCTTTTACTTTCTGCACCCTACAATGTGGTACACAAGATCTAGCAGTGGCCTTGGTCTGCACCCCAGTCCTTGGTGCTAACTCTAAACATTGGGTGTTATCACTGCTAGAAGCAGACACTGCCTGCGAAAACATACTGCTAACTTCAGGAAGTGCAGATAGTTAGAAGCTGAAAAGGAAAATCGCTGAACCGAGTTTTTCTGTTCTCACTCAAACCAGGACGTAGACCAACCCCAAAAAGAACTTTTCTAGCAAGCTACGCTGATAAACTGCTGGTGGACATAGAGAGGCAGAGGACTCAGATACTTCTAATATGAGGAAGAAAATCATCTTGCCATTCTTGCTGGAAGGCATGACCACCACCAAGTACCCTCCCCATTCAATGTGGCAGCATCATCAGTGGGGGTTACCATGACAGCTGACAGGGAGAAAAACTCACCAGAGGGTGATCATTAGTCCCTCACACTTTCCCTGCCTTCCCCTCTTGGGTGGGCCTGGAGTAAATTTTAATGTTCTATAAGCCAGATTTTGCACAGTGAAAAATCCGCTGCACTTACTTGCTGTGAATGATGAAATGCCGGGGCTTTGTTTGCATTTCAGCATCTCTCAGTGGCAGATTTCCCTCACAGCTTTGATGTGATGTCTGTGTGAGTTGTTGGGGGTGGATTTTAGCACATAGGGAGGAGGTACCATCGTCTTTGATCAAATACCTTTAATCAGGGTTACTGAGCAAGATAACAGAATCAGCTCCATTTCCTGTGATAGCAGCTCAGCCTGGGCTGTTGCAAGCAAGGAACACAAAGGAGTGGCAAATTTATCAGAAAAGTTATACCCTGGGATGAGACAGTGAAAGCAGCAATAGTTCAGCTATTGATCTTCCACTAAAATATGTGGGAGTAGACTAAGCCCAGACCCAAACTAGCTCAAGTGGATTCGGTCACAGCTGGGATGTGCAGCCAGCTCACGGTCCTGCAGATAGCACAGGCATGGACAGGGATGTGTCTGCAGAAAAAGACCACCAGTGTCCAAAGCAGATATTTTCACCTCAAAGTTACCTACTCCCTTCCCGCCTCAAAGTCTCACTGCTCTTCCCAGAAGGGAATACAAGTGGGATGCTGGTGGGGAAGGTTTGATCCTGGACTGGCTCAGAGGGGAAAACACAGCTCTGGTGCACCTACAGGAAAAGATTTGTCCTTTAAAAAGTATTTTAAAATATGAAAACTACAACTTTGTACCTATGACTTTATGGAGGAGAATGAGAAGAAAGGAGTGGAAGCTGTGACTAATAAGGATTTCGAACCTTTCTATATCTTAAGTGAAGATATAAGGCTGAAAAATTTAACAGGAAGGTCCTGTTCCCAAATGTTTAATTAGGTGTAGGCATATAATATGCACTGAAGGTTCATATATTTTAACCAGTCCACAGAAAACTCAAACTTCTGAAATACAATCTACCTCTGTGAACAGCACATCTTCCATCAGCTCCCTGCCCTGTTCCTGGCACAACACCCTTAGCAGATGGGAGTGGCTGAGGCTGCTAAGGGAAACCGACTGGCACAACCAACCTGTGACCAAGTGGGCTTGGGTGGCTCCAGGGACCTACAGTGCAGCGGGGTCCTTCTGAGAAACCACCAGCAAAGTATTCCAAAGAGATGCTCAGAGGCTTGCAAAGCATAAATGCATGTCTTTCCATAAAGTTCAAGGGCATGCATTGTCTGAAGGTTGTAAATACACATCAACATTTTAAAGAACTACAAACTGTGAAATCAAAAATCCTCAGCTAGAAAAATATTTCCCATCTATGGTCAATGTCCCAGACCACAGTGAACTACTCCAGGACACTGAAAAACGGGGAGAAACATGTCATTAATGAGCCCGTGTTGTAAAAAATCTGCCCTGGAAGTATGAAACTCTGAAGCAAGTAGGCAAGTGGCTGAAGGGCAGAATCACTTTCTACCACTTGATTTGCTCTTTCACCACTATGTCCTAGCAGAGGAACTCTACCCAAGGGCTTTGGCTATTTCTTTATGTTTTCACCCTGTTTTTCGGGTGGCCAAGTCAAGAAGAACTGATTTTCAGGAAGTGCCAAACCCTTACCCTTGAACTTTAATCCTGTTTGAGTTATTAGAGCAGTCAGAGCACCTAGCAACCTGTAACAATCTTGGCATGAGGCCACATATAAGGCCTGAATGAATTTTTAAACAACAAATCTTCTGGCAGAGAAGTAAGCGTGGAAAAGAAAAACGAGACATATTGCTGGAGCCAGGCCATGTTAGAAGATCTTTACAACAAAGTCTGCAATGGAAGTGTGGGGGGTTTCCATTTTTTTCTGGACACTTGCCGTCAGAAACTGTTTGCCAAGGCACCCTGTGCCACCACCCAGGGACGTGATGGCACAGATTGCCCCAAGTATCCCAAAGCAATAAAAATGCCTCTGCCATCAATAGCCACAGCGTGCTAGAGTTTATTTTGCTTTGCAGCAGTTAGCCCTTCTGTTCGGATGACACACGTTTGAATAAATACTCTGGGATCCTTGAATTTTTCAAGCAGCCACCATGTAAACAGCACTTCTGTCTAATGGAGCATGAACATCCCTGAAAGCATAGCTCGGCACACCCACAGCCACCATTGCCTGAAGCAGATGGGGACCCTGGAGCTCCCAGACATGTCTCCAAGTCTCAGGGCAAGATGGGGAAGGAATTATCTGTACTGTGTTGGTTTTCTGTCAGTGAGGTGGGTTTGGGATCTGCAGCATCTGAGAGTGCTGTGCCCAGGTACAAAGTGCATCAGCCCAACCCTGTGAAAGCAAGAGGTGGAGGGGCCGTGGGACTGCACAGGGAATGGTAAAACTCAACCACCCTTTAATTTCCTGGATATGGAGGAGACACTTTTGTGCTTTCCACACCTGTGCGCTTCTCTGGGGGATTCTTCCAGGAGAAAAATAAGGATTCATTTAGAGAAGAAAATAGCAAGGAAAAACAAATATACAGGGCTCAGATTCGACTTGAAAGTGATACTGCAGGGTGAATGAATTGATGATCCTGTAAAGTAATGGTAGAGTTTGACATCTGCTTGAGGAGCGGTAGCGCAGGGCAAGTGCTGCACCACAGCGGGGGTGTCACGGCTCACATGCTTCTCCTGTCCCAGCAGCCAGGTTTAACAAAGATATTTTTGGTAACACAGATGCAGATTCCATCTCTTAAACCTTTAAGGCTTATCAAAGGGTTGGGTTTTTTCCATTTTCAGCCCTATATATTCTTAACCACCAAGATCTTCTTATGTATAATAAACACAAAAATGCTTCTCTTTCCAGCTTCGCTGCTAAAGCCAGGATGATTATAAAGCTAAATCCTCAGCATATGGCATGGATGCTGTTCTTACAAACTTTCCACTGCATCTTGCACCAAAGGGCGAGTTAACCCTTGGTAGCAAACAGCGCTGTCGCTCTGCAGCTACACGTGCCAGGAAAGGCACGGTTGAAAACCATCTGCCCACAGTGTGCAGCACAGGGTGGTGGGACCCACGCTCACATGAGGCTGGTGACATCTTTTCTTGAGCAGCTTCACACGTGGGATTTGCCTCCAGGAGCTGTTCCCTAACGTGGGATGATTAGTAGGAGGAAGGAAGACAGAGGGACAGAGGCAGGGGAAAGGTATCAGTAATCTGAGCACCCATATTACCCTAAAATTCTGATCCTGTCTCCCTGAAAGCTGGAGCAACCTGGAGCCATGCAAGGCTGGAGCACTGCTCACCGGGCTACTGGGCTGATATTCAGCTCAGGAAGCTGCTAAGATTTTACAAAGCCTGGGAAGAAATGAGCAAATGGGTCTGTTCAAGGAGAAGCAAGATCTCGCTGATAAGTCCAGAGAAGACCAGTGCACAGGCACCATATCATCAAACAGGAGGCAACCACAGCAAGCTTAGCTCCTCCAAGTCCAAAACAGGTGTGCCAGCGGTTATCCCAAGGCACTTTGAAGATGCTCATTACTGAGGCCAGTTTCTAAAACCAGAACCGCCCCAAAAACAAATGGCTCAGCTGTCTCCTCCATGGACAAGGATGGGCAGGATTAAGAACCTCACCACTGTCTGCCCAAATGGGTAACAGAGATGCAATTAGCTGTTGTTTGGAGGGGTTGCCAACTCTGCAGATGGGAAAAGCCTGAGATTGCAGTGCCGAACTCACCTCGAGGGGGTCTAAAAAAACTGCCAGTCAGGAACAGTTTTACCACAAAACGCAGCTGCAGGAAGGGCCCAGCCAGTCTCAGCTCTGGTTCACTGAGACATCTTTCCCTCAGGCAGGATAACAGCCCCCCTGTGTGGCTCCAGTGAGACCAAGTGCATCTCATATGCAGTGCAGGAGCATTGGCAGCAGACTGAAAGCCTTAGCAGAGAGCAAGGGACAAATTCAGAATATCATTCAGAGGCAAGCTTAAAAGGGAGGAAGGCAAGGCGGATATAGTATAAACCCTAAGAAATGTGGGGTTTTCTTTTGTATGTTTAAATACACAGGGGGTTTTCCATATTATTTCCAAGTTTTGAAAAGTTCTTGCATTTCTCAAATCTATTTTTTTCCAATGAAGGGGAAGTTTCATATTTTTTTTAACATCATCTCTCACCCACTGGTTGGATATGAGAAGCCAATACAAGCATTTGTATCATCAGAAAGAGAAATAGCTCCACAGATCCTTCAGAAATAGCTAAAGTGCCTTCCCACTTCATGTTGCAAAGATAAAAAAGGTGATGCCGGTCTCTAATGCTAGTTCTGATGATACTGTGCTCTGTAGCAGGACAGTTCTGACTTCCAAGGAAGGACGTTGAGACACAGGTGGGCAGCTATTCAGAGCTTGAGCATGCAGTTCCCCAATGTCTTCTGGCTCACGGGCTACTCTCACGTGCAAGGAAAGAGCAGAAGGATAAGGCTGCACTTCAGAAATAGCTTGGGAAGAGAGAAGCAGAAATTTGTAACTAGAAGTGGGTATCAGGGAGAAAAGGGGAGTGAGGTTCTTGTGAGTAGAGCAGCAAATTATGAGTGCTAGACAAGACTGAGTATATGTATCATGAGTAGCAGCACTACCTTGGTACTCTACTCACCTGGTTGATGAATGACATTCAGCTTTGCAAACAATGATGGTATTGGTTCCAAAGCAGCAAAACAATTCAGTAAATGCTCCGAAGCTGAGGAGAGGAGATTTTTCCATGATCTTCTAAATCTTACACAGGTATCTGCTCAAGGAAAGGCATAAAGAAAGCCAGAGCAGGCTTCTAAGATACCCAGAGACAGGAGGTTTCTCTGAGTAGCTCCCACAAATGAACAATACTGTGGATGGGTGGGACAGAGACTGATTTTCAGTGTGTACTGCTGCACATATTGCTGTGGTCAAAACCCTCCTCAACACTCCTTTGTGTATGACTTTCCAAAGAGCAAAGAACAAAGCTACAGCATCAAGCAGTGTCAGCATCAGGAAGTTTACATGCTTGATTTTCAAGGAGAAAAACTTCAACCCAAAGTCACTATTAAGGCTCTGCCTATTGCAGTCATTAATGACAAAATGGATGATTGCACAGGTTCAAACGGGCAGTTTTGATCACATCTCAAACAGAAGGTATGTATGGTCAGCTGAAGTTGTTATCTGTCAGAAGCTCACACATGGCACCATAAATCAAGCAGTCCTGAAGGCAGTTCAGAGCCAGAGGACTTAATTTGAAAATATTATTGAGTTTCAAAAACAGGAGGCCACATAGATAGATTTAAAAAAAACCCAACCAAACAAAAAAAAAAACAAACAAAAAAACCCAACTAAATAAAACAGCTTTTGCCTCTGTTCCTTAGGGATCATGTAGCACTCAGTTCATTGAACATATTTTGTGCATGTCAATTTATCACTGAGATGAGTGCTTCAGACAGTGCTTTGAACAGTGGACGCATTTTGTTCCACAGGTTTCTTTCAGAAATATCCTAATCATGGACAAGGAGTTAGATACATAGATGACTTGAAGAGTTCCCTCTCTTACTGGCACACATCTCTCCACAGCTCTTGACCCCTGGACCACTGCAGTGTCATGCACCATAACAGAAAGGTTGTCAACAGCAAGTAATCTTGGTCCTGAGCGCATAAGATCAACAGAATGATGTCAGGCAACCTCCATGCTTTGCTGACTTTGCTGCCCATCTTCATGGACAAGATGTACTTGATGTTCCATACTTGGAGTATCTCAAAGAACAAGGAGTCCTGGAGAACCGCTGTCTTTGAGAAGATGGACTTTCACTAAGATCTTTTACAGGCAATTTTTTGCTTAGTAAAGAAGCATGCAGTTCAATGATTTCAAAGGAGCCATTTATATCTCAATAGGGGAAAAAAAAATAATAAAAAAACCACCTTGCAGATGGAAACAGAGGTCACCCAGGCATCTGCTTTCTGAAAGATGACAGAGTGTTCAGTCCAAAGAGTGTTCCTTTTATTTCTTGCAATATTACATATTAGAGGTTTTTCCTAATTGGATCGCCAGCACTCCTCCCGTTGAGCCGGCTGTCTGCGCGGGCAGCCTCGCTTCCCTTCAGACCCCAGTGCTCAGCAGTAATTTCCTTTGACCTCTGGTAAAAGACCGTATTCTACAGCAAATGACCACTGAAATGTTACAAAGGGGCTGTGGTAACCCATCGGGCGCAAATAAAGCAGCTCAGCCTGCAGCATTATAGTGTCCCGTGAAAGATGACCTGAGCCAGGACATAACTTGTGGACATCAGTCTTTTCTGTTGCAACTGTGACTGTGATTTAGTATTTCAGGATCACTCTTTAAAAACTGACTACATTAAGAATGAAAGCAGCTTGCCTCTCAAACAGGGAGCCAAGCAACACACCGGACAATCCTGAAAATTGATTTTGGAAGAGGAATGTGAGCCCAAATGCTATAAAATTATGAGGCAAGGAGAGGAAGACAGTGCATAGCTCTTGGGATGTCAGGTAGGAACAGCAAAAGGAGACCTGTAAATCACAGGGATGTAATCACAGAGCAAATCTGGGAGAAGAGCATGTCAGTGAGTCATTGTGACAAGAGAACTCCAAAACTAACTGACGGTGGAGGAAGGTCATTTGTAAGAATGCATCTCAAATGTCAGATAGGTCATCAATGATGGTAACACATCATGTGTTGCCTCTTTGAAAACCTCATAGAAAATGGTAAAGTATCTGATCAACAGGAAATGGAGTTTCACTGCTTTGTAACTCCACAGTTTGGTGATACCTTGGCTTCTGTGTGCAGTTTTGTTGTAGAGGCAGGAAAACATCAGAGGAGGACAAGAGGGTGATCAAAGGTTTCAGCTGACCTTTGTATGAGGAAAACTAGAGGATAAGATTCCTTAGCGGAGAAAAGAGATTGCCGTAATGAACCTATGGAAGAGGTCAACAAAATTGTGAGAGCCCTGAGAGGGTGCGTAGGGTTCAGCTTTTCAATTCTCTTTCTATAGAAGGACAAGGGGCATCAAATTAAAATAGCAAGAATCAAGCTCAAAGCAAACAAAAAAAGAGCTTATTCTTCATGCAACAGGTAATAGCCTTCCTCCTTGCCAAGGAAAAGTGCAAGTGCTAAAACCTTACAAAGGCTCAAGAGAAAAATGGAAAAGTGGAAAAATCCTTGGGAAAGGATTTTGAGATTCATTGGGGGCCACTAAACACCTCAGCAGGCCTCAGAAATCTGCAAGATACCTCTGTAGCAAAAAAATGGTCCCACCAAAGGCTTGTAGATCATCTAAAATGCCATAAGGGAAAGTCATCATAGATAAATGTCTGTTTAAAAAGTAGGAAGCAAAGGACTGGAGTAAGTGCTCAGTTTCTGGAGTGCCAGGAGGTGGACTTTTTGAAGAAATCTCTGCCAAAGGCTGGACACTTATACATGATCTGCAAAGGGAGTGGTTGGAAACGTAACGTAATTTGCTGAACTGCGTTACAGAAGTTAGTAAAGGCAAGGGCTGACTGCAGAGAGTCTCAGGAGGAGCTCATAATCTTGAGAGAGTGGATGACAAAATGGCAGATGAAATTCAGTATAGATAAATGTAAAATGATACACATGGGACAAAAGAAAACCTAACTTCAGATGTACCATAATGGGCTCTGAAAAATTACCACTCAGGAACAAGAGCTGGAGTTATAATGTACAGTTTGTGTGGAAATGTCAGTGCAGCTCTCTGCAGTGGTCAAAAAGTAAGGAAATTGAATGTTGGGAAAAAACACAGAATGAAACAAAAACCATCCTTGTAAAACACAGAGGTTCACCTGCAAGCAGAAAATTGTAGTCTTCCCTGTCCTCATCCCAGCATCAAAGGGCACATGAGAAAGTCAGAGAATTTATTGAGAAAAGCAATAAAGAAGGAAATTCAGGCAGTATTTGATCAAGAGCTATTAAAGAGAGGTCAAAGAAAGTCCACCAGGCACAGGCTGTTGGAGTCAAGGAAACCACAGCTCTACAGGCTGATGCTGCTCTCAGAGGCTTCCCTAAACACTGACCATGGTGCTTACCCCAAGGTGAGCAGGTCTAAGACAGATGATACCTGCTGAGATGATACCTGTGGCCAGCCCATGGAGCGGAGGTATAGAGAGATCACAGACGTATAAGCACCAAAATGTGGATCCAGATGACCAGAAGGATCTTGTTTCAGGTTTTACTCTCTCTTGTATGCTTTGCCCTGGTGTCTCTTGACTTCAACTTCTATAATGCATCCTAGAATACACTCCCAGGTCCTTCTCCACAGAGCTGCTTTCCAGCAGGTCAGCCCCTCACCTGTGCTGGTGCAGGGGGTTATTCCTCCCCAGGTGCAGGCCTCTGCACTTGCCCTTGTTGAACTTCAGGAGGTTCCCCTTTGCCCAGCTCTCCAGCCTGTCCAGATCTCACTGAATGGCAGCACAGCCTTCTGGTGTATCAGCCATTCCTCCCAGTTTTGTATCATCAGCAAACTTGCTGAGGTTGCACTCCATCCCTTCATCCAGGTCATTGATGAAGCTGTTGAACAAGACTGGATGCAGTATTGACCCCTGGGGAACACCACTAGCTACAGGTCTCCAACTGGACTCTGTGCCACTGATCACAACCGTCTGAACTCCATCATTTAGCCATTTCTCAAACCAGCTCACAGTCCCCACTTCTAACCCACAATTCCTGAGTTTACCCATAAGGATGTTATGGGATACAGTGTCCAAAGCCTTGCTGAAGTCAAGGTAGACAACATCTACCTACTT
Organism: Baryphthengus martii; assembly: GCA_013396935.1. Classification (NCBI taxonomy): domain Eukaryota; kingdom Metazoa; phylum Chordata; class Aves; order Coraciiformes; family Momotidae; genus Baryphthengus; species Baryphthengus martii. The sequence goes on along the minus strand of VWZK01020855.1, from coordinate 326,929 downwards.
ATTGCCCTCTATCTTCCTCATAAGATACTAAACTCTACCATGTCATGATCACTATTGCCAAGGCCAACCCAAACCTGCACATCCCTGACCAGATCTTCTTTATTCGTTAATACAAGGTCCAGCAGCACACCTCTCCTCGTTGGCTCTTCCACCACCTGCATCAGAAAGTTGTTGACAGTACACTACAAGAGTCTTCAAGACTGAGTATGCCTTGGCTGAAGGGGTGAGATGGGTAAGGAAGGAGTTCCTCTGCTGCCTCGACTGTGAACTTGCCTCCGTTCACTCCCCTCATCCAGGCTACTGCCTCTGGTCTGACAGGGGAGGGATACAGGCGCCGCCCGGTCCTGCGTGCCTTCTGACGGCTGCTCCCATTTCTGTTTCAACGAAGGCAGCGCCTGGCTCCACCAGTCTATCTCCTGTGCAGCCCCCCTGATGCTCCTCGACCTTTCAGCTTCCTCTTACAGCTTTGCCATGCAGCAGAGAATATCATCCATCTGTTTGTAACGCACACAGTTCTCATAACTGCCATTCGTTGCCAGTGTAAGGCTGTGACAGTCCCTGCAGCCTATGGCCTGGACGGCTCTAAGTTTCTGTGGGCACGCTGTCTACCTGACCTTCAGTGAAGTCTTTGACACTGTCTCCCACGGCATCCTCCTAGAGAAGCTGGCAGCTCATAGCATAGACAGGTGTACAAACTGAGTGGCCAGCTGGGCCCAGAGTGTTGTAATAAATGAAGTTAAATCCAGCTGGCAATCCGTCACCAATGGTGTCCCCAAGGAATCAGTTTTGGGACTGGTCTTGTTCAATATCTTTATCAACGACTTAGATGAGGCGATTGAGGGCGTCCTCAGCAAGTTTGCAGACAACACCAAATTGGGTGCGAGTGTTGATCTGCTTGAGGGTAGGAAGGCTCTGCAGAGGGACCTGGACATGCTGAATCATTGGGCTGTGGCCAATAGTATGAGGTTTAACAAGGCCAAGCGCCAGGTCCTGCATTTCAGTCACAACAATCCCAGGCAATGCCACAGGCTTGGGGAAGAGTGGCAGGAAAGCCGCCTCGTGGAAAGGGACCTCGGACTGCTGGTTGACACCTTGCTGAACATGAGCCAGCAGTGTGTCCAGATGGCCAAGAAGGCCAATAGAATCCTGGCCTGTACCTGAAATAGGGTGGCCAGCAGGAGAAGGGAAGTGATCGTGTCCCTGTACTCAGCACTGATGAGGCTGCACCTCAAGTACTGTGTCCAGTTCTGGGCCCCTCACCACAGGAAAGACATTTTGCTGCTGGAGTAGATTCAGACAAGGGCAACCAGGCTGGTGAAGGGTCTGGAGAACAAGACCTATGAGAAGAAGCTGAGTGAATTGGGACTATTTAGTTTGGAGAAGAGGAGGCTGAGGGGAGACCTTATCATTTCCTACAGCTACCTGAAAAGAAGTTGTAGTGAGATGGGTATGAGCCTCTTCTTTCAAATAAATAATGACAGGACTAGAGGAAATAGCCTGAAAGGGCACCAGGGGAAGTTTAGATTGGATATTAGGAAGAATTTCTTTACTGAAAGAGTAGTCAGATGCTGGAATGGGTTGCCCAGGAAGGTGATGGAGTCACCATCCCTGGAGGTGTTAAAAACAAACGTGTAGATGAGGCACTAGTAGGATGGTGAGGTGGTTTTTCTGTTTAGTAGGGGTTTGGGGGTTTGGGTTTTTTGTGTTGTTTTTTTTTTCTGGGTTGATGGTTGGACGCATGGATCTTAGAGGTCTTCTACAGCTGTTTCAGTTCTGTTATTCTGTGAGTTCCCACATCCACCCTGGAAAGCGCAGAGCGTGTGACCTTCTGCTGGCTGGAGACCATGGCTGAGGTCTTTTCAAGAGAGTGACAACCACCAATAGGGCTCCCATGCCGAGCTGGCAGAGCCACTGTTCCTTCCCACACATTCTCTTGCACGCAAGACCTCTTTCTCCTTCCTTTTGTGTCTAACCCGATGCACCTCTAGATGAACCTTCCTCCTCATTTTGTAGTGACTTTGGGATCCTTTAAGATTTCTTACAGCTCCTTTGATTAGAGAACATGTTGAAAATATTCAGGAAATCCAAGCAGATTATGTCAAATGGATCTTTGGGCCCCTTGATTCCCTGCTCTTGTTGCCTCCTTCAGAAACTCCTGGAAGTTCCTAAGACAGGGCTTCCATTCACAAAAGCTTTGTTGAATTTTCCTATAAATCATATCTCACTTACGTGCTCCCTAATTCCCCTCCATGCTACAATTTTCCCTCAGTTGGACACCAGTTTTAATAATCTGCTGTTCCTGGATCCACTCAGAAGCATTTTTTAAAATCAAGGTCTCACTGCTTTCTTTCCCTCTGATAGTGAGAAAATTTTAAGTGAGAGGTTTCACAGTAGACTTAATACAGTTAATAGTGTAGCTATTTCATCCTTGAATTCCTTTAGAGCTCTTGACTGAATACCATCCAGTACTGCTGTTTATTTTGTCAAGTTGTTTTATAACTACTTCTACTGAAACATCACTTTGAGACACATTTTCTGACTTGTCCTCCCATAAAGAAGAGTTCCAGCCTGGGGACTAGTGTGAGCTTCTCTGCATGGGCAGAAAATAGTTGTTTGGCTTCTCTGCTACAGGCGTATCCTCTTCATTTGGTGCCTTTGACTCCAGATTATTAGCTGGCCCTAGAGATGTTCTCACAGACTTCCAGCTCAGATGTGTTTGAGAAAGACAATGCCATTGATATGCAATGCCTGAGCTACCAGTAGGCACTGGAGGGATGGGGTGGCCCTACAGGTGGTGTGGATGATGACATTGGGAGGCTGTCTCTCTCCCAGAGACAGTAAACCTCATCTTTCTGAAAAACAAAGGCAAGCATGTGCATGGCCAGTGGTGGCTGTACCATCTACCAGCTCATGTGTGCTGACTGTATTGGGGGGCTGCTTACAAGGTTGTCCCTCCCACCTTCATGAAGCACCTCTGCTCCTGATAGAGGATCCAGGGACCTGAAACCATGTTGCTGCCAGTCACCCTCTTCTGCTGACAGCCCTTTCTACAGCTGTCTTTCCCATCTGCAATATGGATGCCGTAGGAAAGGGTGGCCAAATCCTTATGCAGGTGCAATGCGTAAGTGGTGCCAAGGGATTGGTAGTCAGGCAAATATCAGACAAGTCTTAGGGGACAGGCAACAAACGGCATGGATAAGGTGGACACATGACAGCTTTGGATGCCTCAGGCATGCTCTCCAGAACCAGAAAGGAGTAAAGCTGTGTGGTCGCTGAGCGGCTGCAACGTGTGTGTAGGGCAGAAGGATTTGTCTGGCAGGGATCAATCACACATACCTTCCTCGAACAGAAACCCTCCTCCTCTTTTCACTTTCCCCCATGAAGTGGTGTCTCCATTATCACCAGAACCATTTGCTTTGGGCCAAGGCGCTAATCTTAGAAAGACTTCACTAAACACTAAGGCATCAAGCAACTTCCACTTCAGCCTTTTCCCTCGCTCTATTCCTAAACCCATCCGACTGTTGTTATAGGGCAGACACATAAGGCAGAAAGTCCTTGTTGGGACTGCCAGCTCCCACCTTGTCACTTTCAAAAACAGGATGAATCCCTTCCTCTAGCTTTGAGTTGGTAGTCGCTGCTTGCCAGGGTCCATTTAGCCAGGTCAGAATTTCTGTCTCCTGCCTCCAGCCATCCCTGGTGAATATCATCTTGCTCTCTGCCAAACAGCTCTATCTTCTGCCTCCATCCTCTCCTTCTTCTGCAAGAGCCTCAGTTATGCTCCCAAAATCCCACGGCTGCATGTTCTTCCCCAGCCCCTCACAGCTGAGAGCTGCAGCCTTTCTCCAACAGCTCTAATTCAATTATAGCCTCTTCAAATATTTCAGTTAGGCTTTGAACTGTTTGGTGGAATTTGTATCTAGCAAAAACTGGATTTGCTTCTCTAATACAGGCACTTCCTATGTATTATGACAGTGAGTTCCCACTGCATTAGCATTCTGGTCACCGTGTTGCCACATACAAAAGGTGCCACTGCTTTTTTCATACTTTCCTCTCTCTGCTCTACAGGATGAAGCAGCCTCCAGTTTCTCCTTGGGGCGTGCTCTGTGCAGAGACTAGCAAGCAAACCACAACTGTCAATGATGATTATGATTCATAACCAGAATATTTGATGCATGATTTTTCCAGTCCCATTTTTCCCCCTCTGACACTGCAGTCCAGGTGCACAGGAGCCAACAACATTGTGTGCTGCTGGAAGCGGTTGGTCCTGACACAGAGAAGCATCTTCCATCTGCTTTACAAATGAGGACTATTGAGAGATTTTACAACATCTTCCCCTCCCAGCTGCTTTGACTCCTAGCACATGACTGAGCCAAGTAAACCAGTCTCTGTCCAGGAAGGCAGGGTCCAAGAGGGGAGGATGCCAATAAAGACAGAAGGTGAATGTGAAGGAGAGGAACGTGTTCCGTTCTATAACTGCCTCGACTCCAGTGAGGTTGGATGCGTAAATCTGCTGGTTTATAGAGAAGATTTTTCTTCACGTAGCTTTGACTGTGTAGGTAAAATCCATGTGAAGTTTTACCAAACCTTGAGATAGATGTGCCCTGCTCAAGTCCACTTGAGATGTCAGCCAAAGCTGCACTGCTTGCAAGCTGTGAACAGAGTACTGATTGCAACTGGATAGAGAGAGACTTGCATGGGGAACGATCACAGATATTAGTGAAGAGTGGTTATTGTTTCTTATCCCTCTATTGTGAGATTACATATAAGCTCAGCCCTGGCAGGTGCCATTTCTCCATGTCACATCTTCATGCACTTGCAGAGGTCAGCCAGCTCTCCACTAACAGGAGATGAAGAAAATTAAAAGGCGCTGCTTTGGAGCAGTAGTCTTCTAGGGGAAAGGAAGGCTGGTACACTCGAGATGCACTCAGCCACTGCTTCATAATGACTGTACAGTTGTCCCAGAAGGATAGGAATGTCCCTCCAACTTGCAGCCTGATGCAGCCACCTAAAGCAAAGCCCGGCTGCCCCTAGATTTGCCGCTTTGTCTTATCGACTCTATGCTGCTCTATATCCTCTTCCTTTTGCTGGAGAAAAATCCTCTAAGGCTCTAGGCAAATAAGACCTGCTGTCTTTTTATAACTCGTTTGTGGTTTTCTGAGCGTTCTGCAGATGAGCGGTGCGGAGCCGGGGCCCGTCGTTGTGCAGAGCAAACTTGCCATCTAGCGGGTGAGGGCATCGCTGCAGAGGTGGCTCGGCTTGCAACAGTCACCTCAGTAGGTATCGTCTGAAAGGGAGAGCTTCCACTTAACCCACTCCTTGGGGAAAGAAGACTTCCTTCCCACAATGGCCAGTGCAACTGCTCTACGTCTGCTAATTGCAGAGAGCCTGGGTGCCCAGTTTTCATTCTTTTAGCCCACTATTCTTGGGCCAGTTGGTTTCCACATGGATGGCCACAGGCAGTAAAAGGTCACAGGGCACTGGTCTAGGGATTTATCGTCTGTGGCTTCCTTTGGGAGGGTTCAGTGACTGCTGAAATTTTTTTACTGCTTGCCTGATAGTCATATTTTTCATAGTTCTAATTAAAGCGAGAGCTTTGCATATTTCCAACACCCATTATCAGCATCTCCTGTAGGTAATTGCATTTTAGGGGGGAAAAAAAAAAAAAGAAGAAAACAGACTGTTTTCTTCTGGCAGCTCCTACAAATACGCAGTGGACAAAGTGTGTTTCCCTGCAGAGTTATAGTGGGACCCCTCTGTGAAATGCCCACGAATGTGTTCAGAATATAATGCCATGGGGTGGCAGCTGTTTCACAGCTGTAGCTTCTCTTGACTAACCCCAGTTTTGAGAGGATTTGGCAGATGCTACAATTGACTGTCCTTTGGCACAGCAAGCATCAGAAATTCTCCAGGTAGAATGAAAGCATCCTCTGAGCCCAGCAGTGGTGATAGGAGCAAGGCCCCTTTTCCTACACCTGGTGCCCCGTAGCAACCACGGTGAGTTTGGGTTGAGGAAGTCCCACGGGGCTGCAGCGACAGGAGGATTTTATCAGCCCAGGAGTTGCACAGGGTTTCCTGTAACACACAAATCAGGGATTACTGAGCTCTCGTCTGCAAACTCAGGGGCCATTTGTGCTTCATAAAATGTGAAAGCAGGTTTGAAGTGTGATGTGGAGTGGGGTAAAAGAAGCCTTTCTTGCACTGCAAGCATGAAATGTGTCGGGTGTCAGGTTATTACTGGCTTTCACCTATTGTAAAAGCAACTCTTGAAAACCATTTAAACATTTTTATTAAAGTTGCTGAAAGAAAGGGAAAAAGTAGTTAATGCACTGGAATATTAAGCGATAAGGCTCTTCATTTGATGGCAACCATTATTCTCATTCTCTTGAGCCCTAAAGTGCTTTTATGGCCACGAAGCTTCTGTTTGACAGTCTTTCAAACGTGAAACCATTAAATGTGAACCAGTTTCAAGCATGGTTAAGAGAAATCTGGGAATTAGCAGTATAGTAGCCAGCAGTGAGGGGTTCTGAGCATGAAAGGTGCTTGTCCTTCTTGGGCATAGGGAGGAGAACCTACAAGCAGAGGAGGGTAGGAGACCTTGAGGTCTTTGCCTTCCTAAACCGGTACCCTACGCATGTTTTCTCATGGGCTGATCCATCTCTATCTCCCTCACAGTAGCCCTCCACTGGGAAGGGATGTAGGATCCAGGGCTGGTTTGTGGTGATGGGATCACTCTGTGTGCCTCAGTTTCCCTGTGCCAAGCCCCTGAGCTGGTTTGCACTGTGAATGTTGGCACATGGGGCTGGTCCCACACATGGGGCATGATCCAAGGGGAAATGGATCATTCTTACTCAAAGGGTGATTCTTTTCTTTTCTTATTTATATTTTCTTCTTACTCTCTTTTCCATTTTTTTTGGCCACTTTTTTTCCCTGAGGACTGAGTTGTCATTAACTTTCTTTTATTTTTCCACTTTTTTTTTTTTTGGGGTTGTTTTTTTCCTCAGAGAGAAGGGTAGGCACGTGCAGCTTCCATTATCTCACCCATCATTGGGGAAGATGGAGTTTTTTTGTCTCCACATTTCTAGAGCTCCTTTCTCCTCAGGAAGGCTGGGTAGCACCTCTTTAGTTCTTTGTTTCTTCTCCTTTTTCTGACAGTTCCCTGTTATGATCAAAAGGATTTAATATTTGCTTCTATTTGTCATCTGCTTTCCCTTGCATCTGCTAGATTTTTTTTATACCTAATGAAAAAATCCTTACTTATTTTTCTGTTGCTATTCCATGTTGTTTTTTAAGAAAAGATCAGTTTCCATGAAATCTTAATTTTTCTCATTTCCACAGTTTTTCTAATTGGTTCTCCAATTTTTTTCCTCACCTTCTTTATACTTTCTCATTTTTTCAATGAAGCACGGTGGACTTTTCTATTTTTTTTTTCAGATTTTCTCTTTTTGTTTGCTTCACCTTTGCTTTGGGGCAAAACAAAGGGATTTTGTCCCTATTTCTTCCCACTTGGGCCAGAAAACAGCATTTTCCATCCCTGCTGCTCCCTGTGTGTCAGCTTGCTTAAGTGCAGCAGGGCAGCAACAGCCTTTAGTTCATTTCTTACTACGTTTCCCCTGGCAGACAAAATGATGACAAACATTGCTTCTCGCTTTTCTCATTTCTTTCCCATAATTTTTCATCTACTTTTTCACATGATTCCTCAGGTGGCACAACATGACAGTGGCTTCCTCTCTGTTTTATTTTCTTTTTTTCTTTAATTTTCTATCCAGTTTCTCATGTCACCCAAGTGGCAACAGGTTTTCTTTGCTCCTGCTCGGGTGGGCGGTTTTTCTTTTCCTTTTTTTGCCCCCTCTATTCTCTTTTCCCAATGGATGAAACAACAGCATTCCTGATGGGGTAAAACCATAAACGGCCCTTCACGTAAGTGTCCTGACAGGAGAGACCATGCCCAGCTTGGAGGGTCCTCTTGTCTTTAAACACCTGCTTGTTTTCAAACTCCTGCTTGCTGAAGGCCATCAGGACACATGAGAAAATGCAAAATGTGTTCCAGGCAAGCGTGCAGAAGACCTTCAAGCGTTTGGATGGTTCCTCGGTGGGACACCTGTCGATGTAGTTGGGAACAGGCAAGGAAAGGGCAAGGTTTGCTGCTCATTTGGAAGTGGCTCTCAAGGGATGGTAGGAGGAGTGTTTTGCTTTTCTCAACACATTTTGGGGGTTATAAAAGCAAATGATTCAGCATTTTCAACAGTTAAAGGAATAAGGCAAATCTGAGTAGGCTTTGATTCCAACAGCTCCCTAGGAAGGATGGGAGTTGCAGCCCATGACCAAATGTTATTAACCATAGAATCATAGAATTACAGAATCATTTAGATTGGAAGAAGACCTTTAAGCTCATCGTGTTCAAGCATTAACCCATCACTGCCAGGTCAACACTAAACCATGTGCCTCAGCACCACGTTGACACAGCTTTTAAACCCCTCCAGCGATGAGGACTCCACCACTGCCCAGAGCAACCAGAACCAGGCCTTGACAACCCTTTCATAGGGAACAATTTTTTCCCCATGTCCAACCTAAACCTTTCCTGGTGCAACTTGAGGCCATTTCCTCTTATCCTGTTGCTTGTTCCTTGGAAGAAGAGACCTACCCCACCTGGTTCCAACCTCCTTTCAGTGAGTTGTTGAGGGTGAGAAGGTCTCCCCTGAGCCTCCTTTTCTCCTGGTTGAACAACCCCGGGTGCCTCAGCTGCTCCTCACAAGACTTGTGCTCTAGACCCTTCAGGAGCTTAGTTGCCCTTCTCTGGACCCACTCCAGCATCCACTATTTTCAGAAAACCCAGCTTTTTTTTCCAGGAAAACAGGAAAGAAATCAGCAGAAAGAATAAACAGCTTTGAACTCCTACCTTTTCTCAGATCCCTGAGGGACCAGCTGGGCAGGGGTCTGTCAGGAAACCATCTCTGGCTCTTCAGATTTCTCCAGGGATATGAGGAACTGTCAACGGCAGCACATGGATGCCTCTGTTTGTCCATCATCAACTGCATGGATAATGTGGTCTGGTCAGCAAAATTGCTTCAGATTAAACAGTTTTTTCTAGACACTGTGGGAATTAAAATATATATATAAGAACGTTCACTGCTGCATGACCATCCTTCTGCAAGTACTGAGGAATGAAAGCAACATGAGCAGAAAGGCTCTTGCTGGCTGGTGTTCTCCAACACCAGCAAGATTTAATTATCATAAATCAAAGGTGTTCAGTTAATTACTGCCACTCCCTCGGGGATGGTGGAAATTATTAGGAAAACACCTTTGATTTACCCATTACCTAGATTTAGCCATTACCTAGAACCGGTGGGAAATATTTTTTTAAATCTACTGCTGCCTCTGCTTAGCCACTGCTACTCACAATGAGCTAGGACAAGGGGTAGGACCCTAGAACAAAATATCTTCAGTAAAATTCATTAGAAAGCTGATAAATTGCCACTACAAGGTCAGCACGGCTCATCATCACTCTCATTGCTCAAAATTGGCAAAAGTAAGGAGAGTGCCTTATCCGGAGTAAAAATAAATATCCTGACCCCCTCGAGAGATGATGGCATTTATCACCATAAATTACATGTGTTTCCACTGCACGCAGCCGCCTCGGAGTAATTCACCCTTGCAGAAAGTCTCTGGATCCCAACCAGTGTACAACGAAACTGGTTTCTAATCACAACAGTGTTCTTACAAATGCTGGGAACCAGATATATTAAGCTGGCTGGAATTCCTCAGGATGCTGGGAATTAATAAGCCGATGACAAACTGCTCCTGATCAGCCATCATTAGCTCCCATTTCCCCAGAAAAGGGGGAATTATTCACCGCGTGCACAAACCGCCCCCAATTAGCTGACGTCGTCCACGGAGAATGGGAAAGAAGCAGCTTGGGACAGATAGGCCACCAACTGACTGCCAGGGCCCCAGATGTAAATAAACATGGTAGTTTTTCGGCGTAAGTGCAAAATGCATCTAATAAATCTAATTACCTAGAAATTAAGAGACTTGATCAGCATAAGACAAGCCTAGCCCTGCTTAACAACAGCACCAACATTCCATGCAAACAATCAAATTATACTTTATCAACAAAATACAATGGACCTGAAGAAGCAACGACCTCCAGGGATGGTGGCAATGATCATGGCAGCCAGAGGGATGGAAAGAAACACAAACAAGAAACACACTGTTGAGCAAGTGGAATTCTCAAGGTCAGGTGGGACAAGCAGGTCTCTTCACCACCCAGACCAGAGCCTCCTTCCAGTATTACCCTCCATGAAGAAAATACCTTTTGCTACTTGCAACTTTCAGGGGTGCTTAGTAAATAAATGTGTTAAAATAAGCGAACAGCTACAGCTCATCTTGATCATCACAAACACCCTAGAAATAGTGGGAGATAGTACTGGATAAAATTGCTGCTGATTAAGTAGTATCCTACAAAAATTATTGGAATTAGATAGTAGACAGCAAATATGCCTTTAGTTAAGCACTACTGCACACTGTATTACTGTAGGACACTAATAACTAACCAGGAGGGAAAAAAAATGTCTTTTACAGCCTGATACTGCCTCAAAATAGTGGAAATTAATCAGCAGATGGTAAATGTACTTCCATAAAATCACCATGCTCTACACTCCCTGTTGATTGGCTGGAGTTAGTGATGATAATCAAAGGAACATAGCTGATTAACCAGTATTGCCTAGGAATAGTGGGAATTAGTTAATTAACATAAAGTCAGCCAGTGCTGACTAGGAGCTATGGGTATTTCTTATCATAAGCAGAAATTGTCTGCTTACCTGGCACTTCCCAGGAAACTGCTGCAATCAAATGTGACTAAAATTAACTGTCACTCCTGAAAACGTCAAGAGCAGACTGTATCAGCATAAAATAAATATATCTTCAATTAGCCAATAGCTGTAATTCATACAAATGATGGGAGCCTTTACCAAAGCCCCAAATGGCTCTGATTAACCAGCATGGCTTAAGGATCAGGGTAATTAACGAGCAGGAAGCAAATACACAACTACAATATTGGGTATCCTCCATTCCCTGGGACGGCTGGCAGTCCTGCTGTGCACTTTGTCTCAGTCCAGGTGCCCAGGAGGTGCCCAGCAGGCCAGCTGAGCCCCTTCTTCCCAGTTTCCCGGCATGAATGCTCTGACCCTTTCAGACTAAAGGTCCTGCTGAGGGATGCTGGATAAGGCGGAGGAGCATTAACACTGGTCCATGACAGCAGCTTGCTCGTTTGTGAGCCCCTGTCCTGGACAGGTCAGAATTGTTTCCCATCGTTGCCTCTCCAGCCTTGAAGTCCAGCCTTGCAAATGTCTTTGCCAACTCCACTCCAAGCCTTGCAACCCTTCTTTCATCTCTGGCCAGCCCTCAGACCAATGCTGGACAGGTCCAGCAGTTCCAGGCAGCAAGTGGTGACAGTTCAGCCTCAGGCTCGGCTGAGAAGGCTTTCAGCCATTTGCTACCTGAATCAGGCCGTTTATATTCGCAATCTGTTCCTATTCAGTCACCTCCAGTTTTACAGCATATTTTGCTAGCTTGCATTAAGTCCTTTTAACATCACCCCGAGGTCTCCGTGCTGTTCTTAGCACTTGCTTTGACTTGTAACCTTAATGCTTCTGCTCAGCGATGGTACCGTGGCCCAGCTGTGTGCATCTTAACACACACCTGACCACAGCTATGCCAGGAGATCCAATCGGTGTCTGTTAAGCACCAGGAGGAAGCACAGAGCTCTGGCTTACAGCAGGCTAGAGCTGCAGGCACTTATGGGTGAGTAATTTCCCACAAGCTCATGCAGTAATGGTAGCAAATTACGCTCACCCGCAATTCTGTAGAGGGATGAGGATAAGAAGGGACACAAAAGTGATCAGGGGTCTGGAACCCCTCTGCTGTGAGAACAGGCTGAAAGAGTTGGGGTTGTTCAGCCTGGAGAAGAGAAAGCTCCAGAGTGACCTTCTTGTGGTCTTTCAGTACTTAAAGAGTCCTGTCAGAAAGATGAGGACAGACTTTTGAGCAGGGTCTGTTGTGACAGGACAAGAGGTGATGGTTTTAAACTAAAAGAAGGACATTTAGACTAGAGAGAAGAAGGAAAGTTTTGATGCTGAATGTGGTGAAACCTTGGCCCAGGTTGACCAGAGAGATGATCAATGCCCCGTCCCTGGAACCATTCTAGGTGAGGTTGGCCAAGGCTCTGAGAAACCTGTTCTACTTGCAGATGTCCCTGCTCACTGCAGGGGTTTGGACTGGATGACCTTGAATGGTCTCTTCCAACACATAACGATCTATGAGTCTATGATTGTACAATGATTTCCTTTTGACAAACACCACTGATTATGCAGAAGTCTCTAATGTGTCTGGGACATGATTATCCCGATGTAACAGCTTCTTACGGCTCTGCCTTCCATCTCCCTTTCAGAAAAGATGAGAACTGCTTGCATGAAATGAGGATGCCACCAATTACTCTGCATTTCTCAGAGGGGGGAATTTAATCAGTGCAAAGCAAATACATCAGCTGTGAACCATAAGTATCTGCAATCCCCAGGCATTAGGATGCTCTCCATAAGTAAATATCTCTAATGGGTGAGTGCTCTCCACAAAAACATACAACATCACTCAACAAGAAGGCAAGTGATCTTCCAGCTAATCAGCACTGCTGTGGCTGAGTTGCTCTGTCAACAGCAGAAAATACGGAATTTCAAATATCGGTTTGGCCTCTGTTCATTCCATCCAACCATGAGGTGGGGAGCATCTTCAGTTCTACCCCCTTGGAGGCCCAAAGCCACCATAGACAGTAGGAATGAGGAGCTCCCAGCAAAGATCTCAAGCCTTCATGGTTCAACATCCCCATCTCACTGCCTTGTTTAGGACAGTTCCTCCTTTTTTCCTCAGCAAAGCGTGCTCCACATCCTTATGATCACAGAGAGCCAGTCCCCAAGGCCTTCAGCCAAATTCCCAGGTCTGCCAGGCAGAAACCTCCCTTTTCTGCCAACATCCAGATACATCAGAGCTGCTTTCCTGACCAACACAGAACTGGAGATATATTATATTTTTATATTATCATGATATATTATATTAGTGTATATATTAATATATCAGATTATATTATTACATAGTATATTTATTATATTACTGGATGAAGACAACCATTCCTGTGTTTCAGGCCACACATACTTGGTTTGGCATAAAAGTCTCCCAATACCACCCATGGCCCTTTATTACGACCAAGAACACTCAGCATCTCCGGCTGCTATTTTTGTAAATCTTTTTGAAATTGTATTCAAATATAAATCAAAATTTATGTCCAAACTGCATGTCATACATCACTATTTCTAGGTGTTTAGGAGTTTCTAGGTCACTGTGTCTCACTCCCAGTCCTGAAACCAGAGGCTTTGAGACAAGGCTAGAGACACAATCCAGTGCTGACACTGATGCAGACAGGAGGACCTTACAGACCTTCCTTCCTGTTTTCCTTCATTTTCATAGAACCACAGAATCATTTACATTGGAAAAAGACCTTTAAAATCATCTAGTCCAAGCGTTATTCCAGCACTGCCAGGCCACCACTAAACCCTGTCCCTCAGCACCACATCTCCATGGCTTTAAAACCCCTCCAGGGATGGGGACTCCACCACTGCCTGAGGCAGTCTGGGACAGGCCTTGACAACCCTTTCGGGGAAGAATTTTATTTTTTTTTTTGTCTGGCAGCAAGCTGTAATTTTAAGGTGAAGAGAGATGGAGTTTCACAGGCAGCTGCTGATTTAAAAGCCTGAATATCTGGGATAACGCACCTTTAAGTAGGATAAACTTGGCTGCCGAGGGAAAGAGAGGGAAACAGAGTTCAGCCCAGTCCTGCACAGACTCGTTCCAAAAGCCTTTTAAAAAGCCCCAAGAATGAAAACCTTTAATTTAATCCCTTCCATACATGCACAGTTTTCTATCTGTTGGCCAACACACACCAGTGGCAGAGCAAACGCTTTTGAAAGGTTGTGATAACATTGAAAGATACTTGGAAGTTTTTGTCTGTAGAAATAGAGGATTTGCTCTTTTCTTCTGCCTCTGTTTATTGGAGGGGAAAAAAGCTTGTGGGAGGAACTATCCTACTTAAAGGCGAAGTTATTACAGAAGATTTTAAAACAGCCAGACAAATTATAAACATAAAGGGACTATATTAGAGGAACCTTCTAAAACCTCTGTAAATTACTTCGTAGGCAATGTAAATGACTGGAAATAGTAGAGAAAACAAGCAGAATGAACTCTAGCACTCACATAGCGTGAGCCCTACAGCAGACACTCTTTCATCAGAAGGTTTTCGCCATCACTTCCTCCTCCCAGCCGCTGTGGTTATGGGGTGCCTCTGTGGTCAACTGCAGAGAAGACATTTCCCACCCACACGGCCAAGGTTACCCCCTGTACCTTCACGGTGTCCCTGCTCTGGTGAGCGAAACTCTTCAGAGGCTTGCTGGAGAAGTCTTCCTTGCCTTGAGGATCTGACTGAACCACCTTCACAGGCCCTCGGCTTTCTGTCTGGAAGACAGATAATGCTCAGGAGTTATCTTGGGATCTTCCTGCAGAGGATGCTGCTGTTCCACATTTCATCCCCTGACTTGCTGGAACAAATTGCAAATCCAGACCTTACACAAATACGCGAAGGGCCTTGGACATGCAAATATAAGATGAGTAGATGGCTGTTTTGAGGACAGAAGTGCTGCACTTTAGGCACTTCAAAAGCAGCAGTAAGGTACAGCTGCTTCCCTCTGACAGGGAGCTGCTGGGGTCAACCATGCTACCATCTACACCGAGGCCAAAAAGCCTCTGAGCCCAGCTCCTCCATCAGCTGAAGGGAAAAAGACAGCTCAACCCCTAACATCAGGGAAATACTCTCTGTTCCCTCAGAGCTTGCCTTCCAGTGGAGTCTCTGCAAGTCTCACCCTTTTACCCACCCACAGAGATGGCTGGAGAGGGCTCCCCAACAGCCTCTCTGGCACAAACACGTGGATGCTGGTGGGTTTTAAGACATCAGGCTTTTTGGGGAGAAGATGAAATCTTCTGCAGAGCAGAAAGGCTAAAGCTGGCACAAGAAAAAAGGAAGAAGGGGACGGTTTGTGTGGGATCCCAGAGAGTGGCAGTGAAGCTCTGGAGCTGCTCTACCAGAGGAGAAATGGGAGCTCAGATACATGAAAATGGCTGTGTTTGCATGGAGCTCTGGCAGCATCAAACAGCATCTGCACAGGTGACCTGCACCCTTCCAGATTTATTCCCAGATTTATGTCCCCTACATAGGAGGGGACATACAAAACCATTGAAATCAAAGAGCAGTGTGAGATCAGCCATGCTCCAACTTTTCCTTCCAACATCTCCCAACACTTTCCTCTTCTCCAAGAAGCTATCAGCAACATCCTCAAACATTATAGGGGTGTGAAACAGAAACTAAGCAACCTGAGAATGTCAAATAGGAAGAACTGGGCTGTTTCTCAAGCTCTAGCTTGGGATTTCCCTTCACAAGCCATCAAAACAAGGCAGATGTTGGTACGGGTAGCTATCAGCATCGCATGAACACAACAGTCCAGTTCCAGGGCTGCCTGGAAAGTGTGTGGTGATACACCATCAGCTCCCATTCTCAGCCATTCTTCCTGGTCCTTGACAGCAAACTATCTTCTCCCTCTGATCCTCTGGATGACTCCAAAGCAAAACAATACAATCTGAGTTGCTGCAGCACACATGCTGACAGCATCAACCTCCACGCACCAAGAGCAGGAGCCTCAGGTGTCAGTGCTGAGCAGGTTCCCACCTGCACTTGAGTATTACAAAAAAGGTCAAAACTGGAACAAAAAGTAGATGTGCAAATATTTAAAAAAAAAAATAAAAAAATAAAATCTAGCTCCATCCACTGCCTCACACCGTTCTTCAAAGTCTTCCCCCAGACAAGTCTTAAACAGGCTCATTGTATCCTGACTTTGAGCTGGGCTTAGTCATAGAACCATAGAATAGTTTGGGTTAGAAGGGCAGCACTGCTCTAGACATACACATGGGTATTGGACAAGATCCATGGACAGACCTGGGCTCGATGAGGAATGAACATTCTCCCTTCCAATGCCATCTTGCCCCCTGTGAAAAACAGAAAGCCATTGTCTGATGAGAGAGTCCCGGTCCCAAACTGCCATTTGCATCTTTGCAAAAGCTCCTCCAACATTTGTGTTGAAGCCCCGGGTTCCCAGAGTATAGAGTTTTGCTCTCCCAGTACTTGCTGTTTCAGTCTCTCTGGTGTGCTGTTGTTTTATTTCAATAGCAGCAGCTGCAAATCCTCTGCCTGTCCATCAGCACAGCTGCTGGTCCCCAACGAGGAATCTCTCTGCAGGAGGATTTGGGCCTGGTGGGCTGGAAGGGGAGCAAAGCAGGGCTGAGAACACATTGAAGTGCCCCATGCCCACTCACCAGCCATCCAGGAGTCAATGAGGAAGGTGTCAGGAGAGATGTCACCTACCGTGGGGCTGCGCACTCACATCGTGCCGCTGCAGAGGGGAGAGCGGGACATGAGGCACTGCCGGTGACCAGGATTTACCAGGCGGTGGAGAGGGCAGGAGCCTCATCATCCCCTGGGTGGTCCCATTGCTCCCCCACATCTCATCCCCACACTGTGATCCCCTTCCCATGCCCCACACCTGGCTCAGATGGGCATCGGTAGGGCCCAGCCCATGGTCCTGGCGCACCCTTGCCCAGGATTGTGCAAACACCAGCAGCTTCCCTGGGTCCAGGACGGCAGAGAGGAGGGAAGAGGCGCTGCCAGTCCTGACAGAGCAGCAGCAGGATAAAACCCTTGGAGGGGCGGCAAAATCCCCCATGTCTGGGGTGGGTGGCACTCCAGGGGGCCAAGCAGGGAGGACAGTGGGCAGCAGCCCTGGCTTCTCGCACCCTGGGCAGGCAAACCACTCTGCTATGGAGTGGGTGGGACAAGCCCGGCCCCAGCAGTGTGGGAGCAAAGGTGTGTTGGGCTGGGGCAGAGCTGGGCCCTGTGCCCACGGTGCAGCGCTGGGCACCAGTGCAAACCTTTCTGCATTCCTGCCTTTGCAGACAGCCTCCTCCCGTTCCATGTCTGCCTCCTGAGCTTGCAACACAAGGCAAGCTGAGGGTAATATGCTCTAGAAGGACCTATGAACTCATTAGGCTTCAGAGTGAACATGCCGAAAACAACACAGCCTAGCCCACCCACCTCCCACAGCTATGGTACTGGTCTGAGGTGACCCCGTAGAGGTACTGGGGGGATTTCAGGGCGCTGCAGGGCACAGAGGTCTGCCTTTCATTAAAGTCCTACACAACACGCTCACTGCACCCGGGTGCTGCCGCGCCCCGGGTCCCCGTGCAGTGTGCCCAGCGTTCGGCTGCCTGCACACAAGGCAGGCCAGGAGGGTCCTCCCTACCCACCTCCGGGCATGGGAAGAGCAGGCGCTGGTGCCAGGTTCCCCTACGACAGCCCCATCCCATGCTCACCAGGCTGAGCTGGGCTGGGGCAGGCAGGGCAGGCAGAGCAGCAGGCAGAGCAGGCCGTGTGCGCAGACGGTGTGTCTGTCTCCTGGCAATGGCGCAGCTACTTGCCAGTCTCAGCCTGCCCCAGGCTTCCCCCACCCGCCTCCGCAGCCACCTCCCAGACCTCCAACTCCCTGGGCCTCCTCTCCTGGGCCACCTCCCGCCCCAGACAACATGCCCTGGACCATCTCCTCCCCAGCATCCCCAGAGAAACACTTTACCTGGGCACCATACCCTGGGCCACCTCTCCTGTTCCTCCTTCCCTGGACCTCATGCCCTGGGCTACCATCTTCTCACTTGACCAAACTCCACTGGGACATCTTCCTGTATCTCTTGACCTGGCCCTCCCTGCCCCTCCTCCTCTAAACTGTCTCTGCTGGAGAACCTCCTTCCATGGATACCTACCTCTGGGCCACCTCTCGTGTTCCTGCTTTCCCAGCCCTCCTCACCCAGGCAACCTTTCTTTGCCCATCTCCTGCCTTGGACAATTTCTGCTAGGCCATCTCCTCCCCTCACCCTCCTACTCCTCAAGCCACTTTCCCTGGACCATCTCCTCCCCTGGCAACATCCCTCCTGATTCTTCTCCTTCCCTGATCGATGCCTTTCCTGGACCTCCTTGCCCTCTTGGTCACCTCCCACAGCCCTCCTCCCCTTGGCAACCTCCTCCTTTGGACAGCCTTCCCTGGGCCATCTCCCCATCTCCTCCTCTAGGTCACCTGCCCTGGGCCGTGTCCTGTGGTCCCTTCCCTGGCCACCTCACCTGCCACCCACCACACGCCCAAGAGGTGCATATCCAGAAATCACTCACCTCAGGACTCCTGCAGGACCTCCACCTGCAGTCTTGGGGAACGAGTGACCATCTCAGCACTGCATCTTTTAAAACTCCCGAATCCAAGTTTTATTACCAGGTAGGAGAAGAGGGATCACTCACAATATATTGTTCAAAAAGAAATACATTCAACATCATTTACAGTGGAATGACATTAAAATCCTCTGAGGGGGGAAGAGAAAGACAAGGAGATGGTGCTCTGATGAAGTGCTCATGCTAGATGACCTCTGGAAGATGGAGCAATTTTTAAAATTAGCCTAAAACGCAGAGAATTTCTGGTTTCGAGGGTGCTCCTCGCACTCCCCCAAGCTCCATTAAGCTGTGCAGGGTCCATGATGGTGATTTCTAGGTGGGGGATACATCAGAGAGAACCTCTCAGGGTGCCAGAGCCCGGCAAGATCCTTGGTGCCAGCACTTACTGAGCAACATCTCGCTCCCCACCCTCCTCCACTGCAGGAACACTTAGACCCTGGGCTTGGAGACAGCCTGTGCAGGGGTTTCTCACCTCTCCAAGTTCTCAGGTAACACTGGAATGGACAAAGCAAACAAGGAAAATAAGGCATTTTGAAGAGCTCCATTTCTAGCCCGTTTTACAAAACTGATTCAGGCCTCAAGTGGAACAAACCCCTCCCAGGCACCTTTGGTTGCCATCACAAACCAAACCAGTGGCATCAAGGTTTAGTGCAGAGCATCCTCTGCTCTCCTAGGCAGGTGAAAGCCCTGGATTCAGAGGAGATCTACACAGTCTAGGACTGGGACACCCAACTCAGAAGTCTGGACCATGTAAGAGCTTCACTGGCTTCACTGAGCCACACGCAAATGTCTGGGAAGAGTCCAGGAGGAGCAAACGGACCAGACTGGCTGCTGCAACACTCCAAGAGCTGGGAAGCAGCTCGGAGCATCTCGCTCCCGAAGGCGGGGGAGACCAAGTGCCGCCCTTCAAACCCCAAACGCATCACGTCTAGAAGGGAACATCTCTGTCACACCTTTGGATGGTCTCGCTCCCAGCTTTGGAGCAAAACATTGCTACTCTTCTTTGGGAATGACTCCATCACCACCAACCCCTACACCCTGCCTCCAAGAAGAGCCCAGGGGCTCATGCTACAAAAACTCAGACAGAAGCTTCTGTCTTCATTATTTTTCATCTATTGTGTACCATAGAA
>VWZK01020855.1:244598-306661 GCA_013396935.1 Baryphthengus martii | reverse complement strand
TATATATTTATATATATATATAAATTAGAAGCAAATAAATAAGATGAAAGGGTACATGGAAATCAGTGGGTGTTGCCACTCCAATAGCCACTCACTACTGTTACGCCGAACACGGTCTATATATACTGTACACATAGGTTTGCTGTAAGTAACAGGTGTGGAGGTGCTGGAAGAGAAGCCAACCAGGAGGAGACTGATGGTTGAGGAACCTGATTGCATAAGTGTCCTGTGTGCAGCCTGGGCGTCCCAGCTGCCATTGCCTCCAAGTTCATTATTGCTAATTATCTTCCAGTGTGGATGTGACAGTCCGGCTCGGGGTGGCCTCTGACCCCTGAGAGGCAGCAGTCCACGTGGTATGATGAACACCCAGAGAAGACATGAAAATGAGATCTGACAGAGCCAACACGGCTGTCCGGGTCTCCCTGATACTCTTTGGCCCAGTGGATCCCATCTTTGAGGTCCTGCCACCCCCGTCCATCCTCCCTTTTGGTGCTGGGCACCGGCGGTACTTGCCTGCGTGGCCGGAGCCCCAGCACCACTCTCTACTGGTTCCTGCCGATCATTGGCCGGGCTCACTTCGCTCCTCCCAGCAGGTCCAGGGCCATGGTAAGGCGATGGCCACACAGGAGGGGTGAGCGGGGGGACGTGGAGGGACATGGGGTTCCCCTGGTCTCAGGCCAAGGCTGCTTTAGTGATAACCTGAAACTGCTCCTGGGAAAGACCAACGACGAGGGAGGAAGAGGAACAGAGCCGTGCACCGGGCTGTGGGTGCTCTCCAGGCTCAGCCCATGAGCACCTGAGACAGGGGACTGTGGATCAGACCTGTCTGTCTTAATGGGGAAGACAGAAGGATGGGAGTCTCAGGACCAAGGCTGTATCCCAGAAAGGCTCCATCTCAGCAGTACTGCAGAATCTTTCCCCTCCTGCCCGGTGCAACCTCGGCACCGAGGTCCAGGCTCCCGCCAATTCCTGGCTGCGGCAATACGGAGCGGGAGAGAGCTGGAACGCGGACCTTGGAGCATCGCTGGCCCACAAACCGCCTGGCTCTGTGTCTGCTGGGTGTCCCCAACCTTGGCAAGGCTGTTTCCCCTTTGGATGTGGTTGTGGGAAAATCAAATCAAACCTCACTCAAATCACTCTCACAAAGCATCGTCTTAAAGACACTCCTAAGCTTTGACTAAACACAGGGGGAATCTGCTCAAATGCTGCTCAAAAAAAAAAAAAAAAAAGGAGAAAAAAAGGGTTACCAGCTGAAATATCCTAATTGGTGTTACTGGGATGACTGGGCACTGCGGGAACCACCAAGAGCCTCCAGGATCAAGTGCCACGGCCCCTGGAGACAGTTTTCGGAACAGGACGCAGGGTTGTTTGTGTCCATCTTTGAAGGAACCTGAACCATGAGCAAATATTTTTTAAAAAAAATAATTCCATGAAGTTCACACACAAATGGAGGAAAAAGAAAACCAATGTCAAAGAGAAGAGCTCACACAAACGCATGGCATCCCCACGGTGCGAGCATCTTTGGAAGTTGACGTCTTGGCTGATAAAGGCCAGGCGCTGAAAGGTAGAGGCAGCAACTCCTGAATAGCAATAAATCTGTGGGGCTAAAACCGAAACAGACCCACGAGTCCTCGCTCCTAATTAGTCGTTGAAAAAGCTGTCATTAAAAAAAAAAAAAAAATCAAGGCTGCTATCTATTAGTGAGTAAAAAAATAGGTTTGGAATCCCTGTTTAGATTTGCTTTTCAGATTTCTGTGTGTATTGACTCTGTGTATGTGTTTGCACTGCTAACCGCAGGCTGGACGCTGCCAGCGTGTCCTCGCTGTCCCTCTGTCTGAGGGTGGGGCCAGTCACATCAGAAGATATCAGGGCAAATGCTCCAGTCCTGCCTCTCCTTGGCCTCCCAGTAGCCGCCCTTATAGACGCAGATCAGCTCCCCCGTCACGGCATCCACCTTGCGCTCGAACCACAGTGGGATGTACCCTTCGTAGTCCTTCCCTGTCCGGGGAGAAACACGGCATAAGGGGCTGCTCCTCCCACTTGAAAGCCGGCGGGTCCCGCGCTTCCCCCGCCACCCACATCATTGCCGGGTCCTTCCCCCACCCCTAGAACCCAGTGGAGTTTCTTCTCCATGTCTCCCTTCCGCAGTAAGGGGTGGGTGGTTCCTCTCCCTGGCATCCCCCAAGCGTCTCACCTTCCTCCAGGGCTTCCACAGCCTCGGCCTCTCGCCTCCGGCGCACGGCTCGCTGCTTCTCCTCCAGCCGCTGCTTCTCCACGTTGGCCTCGTCCCAGCGGCCACTCTCCATCAGCCGCTGGTCGGGTCTCAACCGACTGTCCGTGGGGGCCACTTGCTCCTCGGGCTCATTGAGGGTGAGGGCCAAGTCAGAGAAGAAATACATGTTCTCAGCGTTCTCCCTGCGGCCAGAATTCCCTGGTCAGCACAGTGGAGGTGGCACCTACCGCAAGCAGAGCTCCCCAGCCCCACTGCTGCTATGCCTGCCCCACCAAACCAGATGTGCAGAGGCTATCTAGGGAGCCCTGCCTCCGACCCTCTAAGTGGAGATGCCGACAACGCCTCGATGGGTGTCTCAGAGAGGAACAGAGACTCCTCTTCCACTGGATCCACACAGGGAAGCCAAAAGTCAAGCCTGCAAACTTTGAGAGCTGTATTGCACAACCAAGACATGTAACAGCTTCACCCAAGAGCCGATGGATCCCCAACTGGTAGCACCAAGTGGAGGACACACAGGGGACCAGTTCAACAGGGCAGGGACCAATCATTAGTAACACCAAAGACTGGAAACTGGTTTAAGAGCAGCCCTGCTGTGGGCAAGTAAACGTTCAGAGAGGACTGGTCTCCAGAGGGCTAGTGACCAGTGGGACAGGATGGCCAAGGACTCCCCAGCAAGGCAAAGAAGCCAACACAACCCCCTGCCATGGCCAGCAGCCCAAAAAATCTAACCGATGATCTCCAGCTGCCCAAAACCTACCTTCAAGGGTGCCCCAAAGCCACCCTCCCCTTGCAAGGACCTGCTTTCCCCTCCCGCTATGTCCTCACACCCCAGAAAAAAAACACTCAGCCACCCAAGACCCGGTCCCCTTCCCATGTCCTCAGAGGCGGGCACATGAGCCCTCCATCCTGTGGGGCTCAGGGCAGCACTGTGAATCCCCATGAATCCCCGTCTGGTCATGGCAGGCCAAGCACAGCGCCTCGTGCCAACAGCAGACTCACGGGAGGGGGTACTTCTTCCACAGGACCTTTGGAGCCAGCGTCTGGTAGACGGTTTTCTGCTTGCCCTCCATGCTGGTACTGCCGTGGCTGCTATGCACGATCTTGGAGCACTCCATCTTCTCATCCCATGTGCCAGACATGACGTAGTGGGCTTTACCATCGGCGTCGCTCACCACCCCTGTCACCTGGCAGAAGGAGATGGCTCTGGTGGTGTCTGAAAGTGTGCAGAGGACTGGGAGAGGTGCAGGAGGGCAGAACACCCACCAGGTCCCCCAGCCAGAGCAGCTGGAACTGGAACCGCGTGTTCTCGGACATCAGCTGCACCCAGTACAGGGGGAGTGTGGGCCCATCCTGACCATGCAGGTGGGGTCTCCAGCCCAGCAAACCCTTTCCAAGTCTCAGTGCTGCAGCTCCAGCAGATCAAGAATCAGCCACAGGCTTTGCTTTGAGGTCCTCCCCAGCCCCCCCAAGGGACCCATTTCAGAGGTGCCAGCATGGCTCCTCATCCCTGTGCTGGGACTCACTGCAGCTGCAGTACTGGGACTCCGTGAGCCCGGCTTGGAGGGAAGAGCGGGGTCTGATCCCGTGCAAGGCTCCCAGAAGGAGCAGGAAGCTTGCTGGATACGCACCTTTCGGGGAACGTCCCTGGAGAAGTAGCTGTAGGGGGTAAATTTCAGCTGGCATTTATCTTTTGACTTATGGTTAACAATCTCTATTTCACCAGACTAGATAAAAGACACAGAACCACAGCGAGTCAGAGACTTGACAAGGAGATAAATCAGGAGTTAGTTGTAGAGCAGGTACAAATCAACACCAACTGCAGCATCACTTCACCAGCTGCCCCTGGCAGCCCCATGGCTTACCCAGCAGCAGGGTAAAACCCATCGCGCACGTCACCACCCGGCCCCACAGAGCTGCTAGCCTTGGGAAGAGCCATCAGGAGCTCCAAGAAACCTCCCCCCACCCCTGCCGCCTTCTCAATGTGGTAGGAGTAAGGTGGGGACACTCTAGGAAGGCACCCTCCCTGCTCCCTTGGCAGGCAAGACCCATCACCTCAGACCCAGATCCACCAACCTGGTCAATCCAGAGTTTGCCCACGATTATGTTGTGAACGGTGGAGGTGACCTTCCTCCAGACATAGTGGTTCCCACTGGAGTGAAACTCGAGGTGGATGGCACCTGCAGAGAGAGAGGGGTGCCCCGAGCTCAGCAAGGGCAGATGGTCAGGCAGAGCTGCGGGTGCCCTGGAGCAAACCACCCCCACAGCATCATGCTCGGCCCCAGAGCCAACCTGGCCCCTCTACCTGCATCTCCCACCATCAGCCCCCAACCAGGGCTGGATTCCTCCCTCTCCTTGACGTATGCTCTACAATCTGCCACAGTAAGGGCACTGCAACATCTGCCCTCTTCCGACCTGCCCATAAAAGCACTGATTTTAAAAGCAGGTCAGAAATGTGCTGCCTGGTAGACTCTCAGTGTTACGAGAGCAGCCAGGCGCCAGCACAACTCTGCGACCACCCCCAGGCATGCTGCCCAGCCCGGGAACAGACAGAAAACAAATAAAACATTGGAAGAAGGCAGCTTATTGCATCTGGCTGCTGGAGAGAGGGTTAAATCCGGCAGCAAGCTAACCTTGAAACATACTTTAAGAAGAAATGAATTCACGGGCAAGCAGGAGATGTCCAAAGCACCTCCGCTATGGCGCGAGCAGCAAGCGGAGCAACCTCCCTTTGCAGCTGGCAGAAGTTCCATTGTCAGGGCAGACGAGTTATCGTTGGATTGTCTGCAACTGGGAGAACAAACCTGTGCTCCCTCCACTGCTCAGGGTGTAACTCACTGAGCTCTACATCAGTCTAAGGGATCAGCCCATTGCTTTAACTTTTCGGGTACTGCAGGAGCAGCGCAGGAAGAAAAGTAAGTCCCGATCCTCTCGGCCCAAGTCACCTACCCAGCGGCATGATGGAGAGGTATTTGCCCCGGAACTTGCTGGCAATCGTGATTTCCTGCCACAATGTCCACCCTCGCTTGGAGTAGACGTGATGGGCGGCTGCTGGGGGGTGGTGGCTCACCTAGGGCAGAGGAGAAACAGCCTGTAAGGTCATAGCCACCAGCACTGGAGAGTCCTGATAAGTGCTCAGAGCATGACTCCCAGGAGAGGCAGGAGTTCCACACCAGCCTGAGCCCTGAACGCTCCCAGGCTTCTCCCACGCATTGGGGTGACCTCCTAGGAGGTTCCCTGGCAGCATGTGGAGGCGCACTGAGCTCCCACCAGGGTTTTCTGAGGCTCATTAGCAAAGTGTCATCCATAAAATCTTAACCCGAGCATCTACCATGATGAGATGATGGCTGTACTGTGACCCCAGGATATGGCCCCGCTCTTCAGGGATCCCGGTCAAGAAACATGGATGTGCCAACACCCAGCCTAGATCCCCAGTAATCCCAGTCTAACAGCAGCAGCAGCCACTGTACTGCCTGGGAACCTCCAGGGGACACAGACTCTCAAGTTGTCCAAGACATCCGGACCCACCCAGCCAAGCCTCCGGCCTTGCCCCTAGAGGCAGGTTGAGCTGGAACGGCCGATATGACATCCTCCATCACAGGGACAACTTGTGAAGTTGCCTGCACTGCACTGGAAAAGCTGCCCAAAATACAGCTGGGAGCAGGACATCCCAGTCAGAGGGCTCTGCCCTCACCCAGGCTCTTACCCAGTGCTCTAGGACAGCACATGCCACCCATGACCTGGAATCCGCTAATCACTGGGCCCCGAGGGCCGTGCCACCACCTTTGGAGATTATTGGCACTGACGTAATTGAGAGGCTGCGGATCCCAAGCCATGGATTACAAACTTGAGCAGAGCAAAAACCCCTCTGTCAAATCCCACTGTCCCCAGCGAGAGAAAATCCTATTTGGATAACTGGATTTCAGGCACAAGATTATCAACGCTTCGCTTGGTGTGCTGGTGGGCTGAGCAGCACACACAGCAACCAAGGGACGTACAGAGCTGCGGGAAGGGCGTCCGTCTGTCCGTCCCACACTGCCCACAACAACCGCAGCAACAGGCACCAGCAACGCTGCGCCAGCACAAAGATGCACTGCCATCAACACCTGTCCTTTGAGATGGCTCCAGGAGGGAGACTCGGAGGCTCCGCTCAGGGACTGAAGGCTCCGGAGCACTGCAAGGCATGGCAAGGTTTGCACCAAGTTACAACAAACCTCATCTCGGCTGAAGCTCACACGCTGTGGCAGTGAAGGGAGGACTCAAGGACCAGAGCTCCACTCAGGGCTTCAGTCCAGCCTCCAGCTCAGTCAACGTGTCAGGAACATCAAATTTGGGTACAAATATAGCAGAATCCAGACCAACCAGAAGAAGTAATTCAAGATAGGTTATTTTCTCCTTGGAGACATTCAAGGTCAGGCTTGATGGGGCTCTGACCAACCTGATCTAAAGATGTCCCTGCTTACTGCTGGGGAATTGAACTAAATGACCTCTAATGGTGCCTTCCAATCTAGTGCATTCTATGATTCTATGATTTATTTGAGAGGGGACAGGGATGGAGGAAGGAGGGCACTGTAAAGGAGGGTGAATGATTGAGAAAAGGGATGACAAGATGCAGGAGTGATGTGGTTGGGGATGTCCAGCAATTTCATCACTGCAGCCTGAATAAATCCTTGCTGCTCTGAATGTTTCCTGGCAGGATGAGGGGAGTTGCCAGCCAGGGGACGGATTGAGTATCCTTGTAAGGAACAACCCGCTTCCAATAACACTGGGCTGAGCTGGGTGAAAGCCCAGGGACACAGGGCACCAGGGGAATGCTGGAGAAGAGACCCCAGATTTCTCTTGGCTGTGCGTGAAGCCAGCTGGGGAACGTGTCTGTGCGGCAGGATGGGGGAACCACTGCCAGACGAGGGGAGGTGAAGGTGTGATGCTGCTCAGGTGGGTGAACCTGAGCTCTGCAACATGCCCAGAAAAGAGCCAGGGGACGCCTGGAGGGATGCTGCAGCCTCAGATCCATCTCCCAGGAGCAGGTAAGGCACCAGGCAGAGCAGGAAGAGGAGGCACGTCGGCCACTGCAGCTCATCGCACTCTGGTCAGCAGTGTCCTGGCTCGCTCCAGCCAAGGGCACGATCTCCTAAGACTGAGACAGATCATATAAGCATCCTTGGAGATGATTAAAAATGGCTGACACCAGCTTTGGATGGTGCTAAGGGACAGTGGGAACACCGATCTTGGAGATTATCTACTGAAGGACCTCTCCTTTTGCCATGGGTAAGAGGTCACTCTTCCGGAAGACCTCACAGAGCCTGGTCACCATCACTTCCTGGAGCAGCACAGCCAAGAGCAACAGGATGGGACAGGAGGACACATCCTGCCTCAGGCCAGAGCTCTGCAAGAGTCTGCTGGACTTGGGCACCGACTACCATGGAGGCATCTTGTCCTGGGAAGAGCTGATGGCAGAACATGGCATCTGCTACAGCAGCTGCTCCAAATCTGGCTGTGAAGGGCCATGACTTGGAAGAGATGATGACAAGGGACAGGGATAAGCTGAGCCATGTCAGGGGGACACAGGGATGCTGGTGCAAGCCTGAATCTTCTCATCATGCATTCTCAGTGCATCCTGTCCACATCTGACATGCACAGCATGGCCAGATTAGCAGCAAGATCCTCCTCCCAGGCGACGTCCCTCTAAAAGTCCACAGGTCTCAGGGCACAGTCTGCTGAATAGCTCTGCAGAGGTGGTGTTCCTGCCATGGCAGGGAGGTTGGAACTAGGTGATCTTTAAGGTCCCTTCCAACCCAATCTGTTCTATGATTCTCTGATCTTGGCTGTGCACTGGCCTCTGCAGAGCAACAGAGGTTTGTGATTTTGTTTGATGCTTCTGAAAACCAAAACACGACAGTTGCTCTGTACCCAGGACAACAGCCACCCCCTGGGGAACAGAGAGCCCCTGCCAAAATAATATCCTGGGGGTGATAGATGGCCCTGTCACCGCTCCGGAATCCAGGGCAGATCAGTCAAGTGTGCTAAATATTAAGCAGTTGATTTTCTTCACAGGTCACAACTCATTAAGTGCTCCAGGTTTTTAATTAAGACATGCTGTTTGAGTGATGCGCGCCAGATGTGCTCTGTGGTTACAGCACACGGCTCTCAGAGGTTCATGGGTTGCCGCCAGGCTCTACAACTGAAAATTTTCAGTCCAATGCGAAAGAAACAAGACCTTGAGACACTTTCCAGGTCCAAAGACGCTCTGGAAGAATTTGGGAGCATAACTGCACAGCTACGAGGGAGCTCAGGTGAGGAGAGCTTCTCCTGTTTTGCTCAAGTGTTGAGACGTGACAGCAACCCCAGGTTCAGGCAGGCAGCAAGGAGACCTGGCACGGTGATGGACACCTTCCTGCTTCCCTTCCTCCCCACCTCCTGTTCTGCAACACTGGGATGGGCATGTTCTGCTTCTGAAAAATGGCTGGGGCTGCACCTGCTGCTGCTTCTGCCAATGCCAACAGCAACCTGCCGACTGTCTCGGCCAGGAGGAGGGCTCAGCGTGAGGAGATGCTGGGCCTCCTTCAGAGGAGGGTCGCTTTGGCTGTATCTGAGCAGTGGGGCAGACAGGCCGAGCTCCACCACAGCCCCTGGCTCACCTGCTCACACAGGGAACGGAAACCAAACTCCTCCAGCCGGTCGAGCTCATAGGTCTCCCCCAGCAGTGGGTTGAATGGCTTTGCAGTGCGATGAACAGTTGTTGAGTAGGAAGACACTGAAAACGCAGCAACGAAGCACATCTGCTCTGTGGAGCTCTCGCACTTGACTGCTTTGTCCAGCAGTTCATGGTACTCCAGGTCCTCCGTCAGCCTCTGCAGCATGGAGAGTGGCTCGTTGAAGTTGACCTGGAGGGGAACAAGTACAGGTTAGCAAAGCAGGAGAGATGTCAAGCTGGACATGTCACCTTTCTTCTCCAGCACTGGGCCCTACTGACCACCGGCATAACACGTTTGGCTGTCCGAGCACAAAACCACAGATTCTCAAACTGGTGGGGGTTGGAAGGTCTGGGGATCATCTTGTCCAGCCCCCCTGCTCCAGCAGGGTCACCCAGCGCAGGGCACCCAGGATCACAGTGTCCAGGCAGATTTGGAATCTCTCCAGAGAAGGAGACTCCACCTCTCTGGGCAGCCTGGGCCAGGCTCTGCCACCCTCACAGCAAACAAGTTTTGCCTCCTGTTCAGATGGAACCTCCTGGGTTCCAGTTCGTGCCCGTTGCCCTTTGTCCTGTCACTGGGCACCACTGACAAGAGTCTGGCTCCATCCTCTTGACTCCACCTTTAGCTCTTCATCAGCACTGAACAGACCCTCTTAGTCTTCTCTTCTCCAGCTAAACAGCATCTTTAATCTCAGCCTTTCCTCACCACAGAGATGCTCCAGTCCCCTCAGCATCTTCATAGCCTCTACTGGACTCTCTCCAGCAGTTCCATGTCTCTCTTGAACTGGGTAGCCCAGAACTGGACACAGCGGCCAGACGTGGCCTTGACTAGTGCAGAGCAGAGGGAGAGGAGAAGCCCCCTTGATCGGCTGGAAATACTCTTTCTTACGCATCCCAGGAGACCATTTGCCTTCTTGGCCACAAGGGCCCATTGCTGGCTCATGGCGAACTCATCTACCAGCACTCCCAGGCCCTTCTCTGCAGAGCTGCTTCACAGCAGGTCACCCCCTCACCTGTACTGGTGAAGGGGGCTGTTCCTCCTCACGTGAAGGACCTTACATTTGCCCCTGTTGAACCTTATCAGATTCCCCTCCATCCAACTCTCCAGCCTGTCCAGGTCTCAATGGACAATTGCACAGCTCCGGTGCGTGAGCCACTGCTCCCTGTTTTGTATCATCAGCAAACCGGCTGAGGGTCCGTCCGCTCTGTCCCCTCATCCAGGTCACGTACGAATACTGAACTTCGCACGGTGCAACGGGCTCCAGGAGTCAGGGATCTGGGGCAGATGGAAACTGCTGAACCGAGGCGGCAGCCCCGCAGGGCAGCTCCTGGTGCAGGGCTGGATGTACCAAGGCACACTGCCTGAACGCTGCCTCTGCAGCATCACGCAAACAGTAAATAATGGCAAGAAACGCGCTTTCTGCTGTGCTCCCTGAACTGTACCACGAAGGCATGAAGATGTTCAAGCTCCCAGCTGAGAAGAGGTGTGCTGGGGAGCCAAAGCCCCGCAACCCCCAAATCGAGCCTCAGAAGCGAGCCCAGCTACCTCCTGCCTCCCACTAGCCACGAGCAAGAGGTGATGCCCTCCATGGTCTCTTGGCAAAGCCATTCCCACTACAATCTGCAGCCTAGTTGCTCAGAAAATCTTGAAAAGCCCCATCTCAGGGTTTCCCTGCTCCTGGGACTGCAGCCCCACGACAGCACCCAAACTGCATGTGTGAGCTACAGGCAGCAGCAGTGATGCCCCATGGGGCAGGGGGTGGAAGGGAAGCCCTGTTCTGGGAGAGCCTGAACGGGTCGTATTTACACCTCCAAGTCATTGCTTTGTCAATTAGAAAATCCTGCTGTACACTGGCAGGTTGGACAGGCTGCAAAAATCTCTGGAAAAAAAATGAACAGCTGATTTCAGCAACATTTTTGCTCTGAAAAGAACCTCAATAAAAATAATTGAAAAGAAGATGGGAGATACTTGGTATTGATCTCAAAAGGTCTTCTGCCTTGAAACCATGTGAACTTCCCTTTTTACTTTCAGTTCAGAGCAAATAAATATATTTTAGAAGAAGCAGATGGCTAAAGAATGGGAGAACCACTTCTACAAGCCAAGTTACGTAGTTCATACAAAAGAAAATAAACTCCAGATTGTTCCGCTTGGAATTTAGCCTGTAAGCAGCAGGATCTTACAGCATCTAAGAAAGAAAGAGCTGAGCAAAAAGGGCAGCATCACATCCACACAAAAAAGCAAATCACTGCCAGATGGAGATAGGTCCCAGCTGGAGCTAACTCCCAGAAGAGATGGAGGCAGCACAAGAACAAAGCCGGCACCTGCACTCTCCACCAGCACCGCTCAGGCAATGGCAAAGCACAACCCTTCCCTGGAGGAGGGAAGATGAACCCACACGAAACACAAAACCCCTAAAACTGGTTTTTAGCTTTTCAATGCCGTGGGTTTGTTACTTCAGAGGAAAAACTAAGGAGCGCACCGTTGCACAGAGAGGCCCCTTGCTCCATCATGTCCCCCAGGAAGGAAGTCTCTGAAAGGCTCTTAATTTGCCCAGAATTGGGTGAAGCACCTGGAAGGAGAACCTCCCATCGCTCAGTGTGCACCACAGGCTCACTGAGGGTTTGTGCTATAATTAACCATGTTCCCAACAGCCCTTCCCGAGCTGGCTGCTCTGCTTTCTCCTCCTCCTCCTCTGCTCCATTTCCTGCAACATCAGCTTGAAAGCCCTCACCTGGCAGCTCCGTCTTGATTCACAGAGCTGCCGGCTTCTCCTGCGCTTCCAGTACAGGCACTACGGGGAGAGAATTTAAAGGGCTGTTGAAAGGAGATTAAATCAGTCCCTGTTGCCTTGCCACGGGCTGCTTGTGCTCGGGGCGAATCTCCCTAGAAAAATGCCGCATGTGGCTGAGCTCGTGGGCTGCAAAGCATCTGCCTGCCCCTGTATCCATACAGATATCCAGAGAGAGGAGCCAACAGCAAGCGGTCAACAGTGGGCTGAGCTCCCTCTTTACAACCTACAGCTCTGCTGAACAGTTTACAGAGGCGGCAGCGCTCGGAAACCAGATCTGCTCACTCCAAGGAGGGATGGAGTAATTACAACCTCTGAGCCAGTATCGGGGACTGCTGTGCAAGCAGAACATATTGTTCTCAGATTTGGAATCAGCTTTAGCAGCTCCCAGAATGATTTGATTGATAGAGAAGGTATAAATTTCCTCTCTCCAAGCTCCGGCAGCTGCTGGTATTTCACATCCTCAGCTTATTTCTGTACCCATTGTACCTTTATCTGACACTGATGTTACTGCGGAAATGCTAACGGACAGCGATGGGCTGTACATCCTGTCTCAAAATAGCACAAAAAAGGAGACAAACTCACCCTTCTTACTCCGAGAGTGTCAAGACACCACTTTGAGAAGACACAAAACACAATCAATCCAGCATTCAAGCCCCTGCAACATGCTCTTCCACCTTTACTCAGCAAACGAAGGAACCCAAATACAGCTCCAGGGCTATGTACAGATCATCTTTTGCTGGGCTACTTCCACCCCAGCCAGGGTCACAATAACTCCCAGTCATCCCTGGCTGTTTTACAGCCCTCCCAAGATTGCCAGGACTTGATGGGATTTGGGGTAACAGATTCTTTACGATGGCACCCAGTCCCATCCATGCCACTTAGTAGTCAAGACCTGCATGAGACCTGGCAGCCTGGACAGGGCTGGTTTGATCTGAAGAAAACGGCTTTGGGGGAGCTTCGGCACGGGCAGCATTTTATCTGGGTACATGAGGCACAGGGTTATTTACCGGCAGGAAATGCACAGCCCACTGTGGCAGCCCCTGCAAGGGGTGCTCCTCCAGACAGACCCCCACCAGCTAACCCTCTGCTGACTACCCCTTGCCTCTGTAATGGCGGGATTTGAAGAGGTCACTTGGGCAACGTCCCCTCTGCCCCTGTTTACCCTGAGACTCCTGGAAACAGGCTGCCAGGGCTCTTCACAGCTGGCACAAGAGAATGGATCAATCTCAAAAAAAGAGCTGAGCTGATTCAAACAGTCCCTAATGTCACAGCCATGAAGTCAGAGCCGTTTACCACAAAGCAATTAGCACTACTACAATTAGCCAGCAGGTACAGCCCCCTCCTGCCTGGCCGGTTCAGCTTTCTGCAGGCAGAAGAATGGTCATTTCAAGGGGTAAATAAATTGCAGGAAAGAAACATAGGATTTCAAGTCAGCAGAGCTGAGCAGTGAGGACACATTAGTGCTGCAGAGCAGGGGTGGCGAGGAGAGTGATCAGAGGGCTCTGCCAGTGCAGAAGCCAGTTCCCCAGGACAGGGTTGGCAGCTGGTATCCCACTTGGGACTGCCACGCTACCGCAGCACCGGCACCTGGCAGGACCCCCCAGAGTCGTAATCCAAATGCTTTGCACAGCCAAGAGCCGTGCCCAAACTGAACTCTCAAGGCTGGCATCGCGGCAGCACCCTCTTCACCAGCTCCTGGTGTCGGGACACGCTCACTTACGGGCATGGGAATCTTGGACAGCTCTTTGCCGATGCAGTTTTTCATGATGCTCCAGAGGTTAAGGCTGTAGTTGGGTTTGTCAGGGATGCGAGACCGTCTCCTTTTCTTCGGCAGAAGATCTTTGCAAGTGGACTCATTGTAGTTGCTTTGATTTGAGCTTTCAAAGACCTGCAGAACCAAAAGAAGAAACATGGGTCTAAGCTGGACTGGCCCAGCCTGACCCACCCAGACCCAGCAATTCCTGGGAGCAGCAAGCACAGCTCAGGAGACCTTGCGTATGCTTGTTCTGGGGAGCATCACAGGAAGCCTGTTCTCCAGGGCATGGGGGAAATAACGATGCAATTTCCCCCAGCATTGTCCTGCTTCCCTCAGAAGGGTGTTTGGGGTGCTGCTGTAAGACTGCTGACACCTGTCCCTGGCCCGTGGCTCACAGAGCAACCAATTCTGCTCCATCCTGGAGGTGTGGGAGGAAAGTCCCTCTAACAACCTTCTCTCCTTCTCCTCTCCCCTGTTTTCATCCTGCCAGGACCATCCCTCCTCCCCTGCCCAGCCAACTCACACTGTCCTCCAGGTTCCAGTCTTCAGGGTGGCCCTCGCTGGCCCCGCTCAGGTTACTGCCCGAACGCCTGCAGGAAGAAAGTGCCGTCTGGTAAACACAAGAAAGGGAAAAAAAAGGGGAAGAGCCAAAGCTGGCACAGCACAGCCAACATCACCCAGATCATCTCCCTGCTCCAGCCCAGGGTGCTCCCAGGAAGGCAATGAGGTAAGAGAGGCCAAGTGTGGGTGTTAGGATGGGACACTCGGCATGGTGCGTCCCAGCCCGGTGGTGGGACCGTGGTTCAGAATGCAGTGGCCTCCAGCCCAGACAGACACCCTGTAAGAGCAGGTCAAGGCAGACAAAGGCAAGATACTCCCTGCTTCTGCCTAATGCTCTACGGGATCTCCTGTCACAGTTCTGCCCGGGCTCTCCACAAGCCAACATCAGCTGCTGGGGCAGAGGACTTGGCTTTCCTATAGCATAGACTTGACCCATCTCACAGAAGCACAGAATCCCAGCATGGTGGAGGCCAGAAGGGACCTCTGGAAGTATCTCGTTCAAACTCCCTGCTCCAGCAGAGTCACCCAGAGCAGGGGCCCAGCAGCACAATGTCCAGGCAGGTTTGGAATCTCTCCAGAGAAGGAGACTTCACAACCTCTCTGGACAGCCTGGGCCAGGCTCTGCCACCCTCACAGCAAACAAGTTTTGCCTCCTGTTCAGATGAAACCTCCTGGGTTCCAGTTTGTGCCTGTTGTCCCTTATCCCGTCACTGGGCACCACTGACAAGAATTTGACCCCGTCCTCTTGCCACCCACCCTTTAGATATTGATCAGCATTGAGAAGACCCCCAGAGCTTCACTACCACTGGGACCATCCTCAGCCTTGCTGACTTCAGGAATGCAGGAACAGACAGGCACAGGACAGAGCCCTGGGCAGAGGCAGCCCCTTTGCCGGGGGATGTGTGCACAGAGCGACTCTGCAGGAGGAGACACGGCCCTCAAGTCCAAGCACGGCGCCAGGGAAACCATCCCTCCTCTGCCCCCTCTGCACTCACAGCAGGTTTCACCAAGTCGCACTGTGCAACTCATGGCCCTGGGGTGGGGGCTTGTACCTGTGGTGCTTGGGGTCTGCGGTTACAGTGATAAAAGCTGGTGCATCCTCCATGGCATCAAAATACTCTGTCTCTTCATCTTCGTCACTGGCCTCTCCTTTAGCAGACTGTACACTCCCTGTTGGCACAAAGGGTTTGAGATGCTCAGGTGCTGCTGGTCCCCTTTAGAGCCCCACAAGCATAAGTCTATCCTCAGAACCCATCCCCCTCCTTCCGTGTTCCTTCCTTTTACACCTCCTTCCCCTCCTCTCCAACTCACTACACAACAAGAGGATGTCACACCAATTTACAGCCCTTAAAAGCAAGGATGTGCCCTGGCAGCGTGTGCTGCTCTCCACTCCAGCACACAAGGCTTCCCTGTCATGCTGGGGAGCATCTTCAACAATGCCACCAGGCTGCCTGAGCCAGACTCGCACGCCCAACTGCAACAAATGCAGCTGCCATGCCAGCACCGCCCCGTCTGCCCAGAAATCCAGTTGGGATTAAAGCAGAAAAAACATGTCACGTATTTCAGGTGACATTCATAGAGATTTCCTGGCCCTCAGGTTTTCCAGCGCTGCACTCATAAACACTTCTCTGCTGCAGCAGGAGACATCTCTACGAAGCTGGAAGCTGGCGCTAACTGTGGTGACTTTTGCAGTTCCCCTGCTCCTGCCCTTGCCGCGCTGCTTGGAGCGCAGCCTCACAGCTGGCTTCACCATCCTGCCAAGAAACTGTTCCTCCTGCCTAACCTCAACCTCTCCTGGTGCAAATTGAGGCCGATACAAGAACAAGGGCAGCGCCTGGCACTGCCATCACACCCCGTCACAGCCACCGTTCTTTCCCTTGGGTCTTATCTATCCTTAAAAAATAAGACAAGGCACTAGGTGTAGTTTTTGGCTACTAGGCTGTAACTAATGCTTCTAGCAGGGAAGGAGATTTGGCATGATCATGCAAAGCTGTTAGCTTTTATTGCCCAGTAACTCTTGTGAGCAGCAAATGAACCCTGCCCATGCCACCACCGGCCTGCACAGCTGGGAACTCAGCAGCACCAGGGGAACCTGTACCAGCCAGAGATGAGCCCGTTGGTGAGGGTTAAGACTTCCACAATAGTGTGGAATAACATGAGTGAGCTGGGGACGCAGCCCGTTCTTTCAGCCTTATCTTGGAGACATCCAGGTCATAGAATCAAGGAATCATGGAATGGTTTGGGTTGGGACAGACCTTTAGAGATCCCCTAGTTCCAACCCCCCTGCAGGGAGCAGGGACATCTGCAACTAGAGCAGGCTGCTCAGAGCCCCTGGCAACTTTGCCGGGAAGGTTTCTAGTGATGGGGCATCAACGACCTCTCTGGTCAACCTGGGCCAGGGTCTCACCACCCTCAGTGTCAAAACTTTCTTCCTTCTCTCCAGTCTAAATCTCCCTCTTTTAGTTTAAAAGCATCACCCCTGGTCCTCTCACAACAGGTCCTGATAAGAAGTCTGTTCCCATGTTTCCTGTAGCCTCCCTTGAAGTACTGAAAGGCCACAAGAAGGTCCCCCTGGAGCCTTCTGTTCTCCAGGCTGAACAACCCCAACTCCTCAGCCTGGCCTCACAGTAGAGGGGTTCCAGCCCTGCATCACTGCTGTGGCCTCCTCCGGACCCACTCCAACAGGTCCATGTCTCCCGCGCCGAGGACTCCAGAGCTGGACGCAGGTACTCCAGATGACGTCCCCAAGGAAGAAGCAGCAGGACAATTAGGAATAATGATGTCATAATGGGATTCACAGAAAACAACTATCACGGGCATACGGAGCATTGCCTTGTACATCCTTCCCATCCCTGTCGACTCGCTGGGAGCAACCCAGCAGAACTCCCCCATCCATCCCAGTGCTTCTCGCAGGGCTCTGCTCACCCTTGGTGGTGCTGGTGATGCCGGTGCTGCCGGCAGAGAGGCCTGGGGCTCCGCGGCAGGCGCGCTCCAAGCTGTTGTGCTGCTTGGCTAGCTGCTCAATGGTCTCCTCCAGCCGGATCCTTTGCTCCCGCTCATACTGCAGTGCCCGCTGCCATTTTCGGCTGTGAGTTTCAGCTAAGTCCAGGAAATCGCGGCAAGCCTGAAAGGGAGGAAGAGACACATCAGCACCCAGCATGGCCCTCAGAGCCTGGGAGCCGGTCACTGAGTCAGCACTGGCACGTGGCGACCCCAGAGCTGACTTCCCAGCACTCCCCCTCCAGGACCCTGGCTTTAGAAAACGCAATCCCAGAGCTTTGCATGATCTCGCGAATCCAGGGGGCTAAAAACAGTTCAATTGTGACCATCCAAACCTGAATCATATGTGAGGAGATGGCTGCAACACGGACAACTGCCTTCAGACCACAAAGTGTTTATGGTGTCGCATGTTCTGCAGCAGCCCGGCTCACCGTGCCCCATCCCTGCAGCCTGTCCCTGTCCCCATCCCCATCACTGCTCTCCACAAGCCCAGGCTGGGCTCACACCAACCTCAGCCAAGCCCAGCCCTCTGCAGATGACCTGAGATCACCAGCAGCCACCTCCCCACTCAGTCCTGCAGAAGAGGAGAAGCTGGACCCGACAATGGTCCCCAGGGTGAAAGCCCCCAGGGTGACCGCCACAAACAGGGAGGGATGCTCAAGCCAGCAGCAGGCTCTTTGCTCCAAGGATGTCCAGCTCCTCCTGGGAGCCGCAGAGCCCAGCAGACAGTAAAGGGCCTGGCCCAGCCCCACAACACATCCCTCATGGCAAAAAGCCTTCTCCCCTCCACTACGGGCCGTCTTTTCTGGTGCACAGGACCTGCCAGGCACAGGGCACAGGCAGACGCGCTGGGTGCAGGGGAACAGTGGGCTGGTGGGATGCACTGAGAGGTGCCTGGCACAATGTCCGGCGTCCCTGTCCTGTGCCACTGGGTCAGACAGCAGGGACAGTGCGACCCAGGCCGACAGAATCCCTTGGAGGCCATGATCACGGCCGCAACCACCCTGCAACCCTCTCAGCGTCCCCCATCTCTGGATGCTCAGTGGGAGACTTCTGACCACAGGACACCCGTTCAGGGATGGGACGCTGCTGGCTCTCACCAGCTGCCTTCCCACTGCCTGACGAGCACACCAGCTCCCAGAGCTCTAATTTTAGGTTATTATCTTACAGTAGACCAAACCACTGTGTCCCCTTCAGCTTTGCCACTCCCTTTGTAATCAAGCCCATGTGAAAATCACAGGGGTAGGTGCGCAACCTCCTTCTCCCTCCCCTGCATCCCTGAGATGCGCTAAACTTCTTATGTTTAGAAATAGGAAAATACAACTTTTACGGAAATTTTATAGGAGTCTGGAGGCAGGCTGGCAACTTGCAGGCAAAGTAACTGTGCTTGTGCTTGGGATACCTTCAACTCATCACCATACCAAGGGAGATCCTCTCTACATGGCTGGCTTGAAAAACTCAAAATTATTCAAAGGGACTGAAACCAGAGAGATTTGATTGTCTAACAGACTTATAACCATACCCAGGACTTGG
This sequence comes from Baryphthengus martii, assembly GCA_013396935.1. Lineage (NCBI taxonomy): Eukaryota > Metazoa > Chordata > Aves > Coraciiformes > Momotidae > Baryphthengus > Baryphthengus martii. Next base: position 288,095 of record VWZK01020855.1, on the reverse strand, counting down.
TTATTTTCTACATTTCCATCTACTTGGATTTCACATGGGATTTTTTTCAGCTCTTGGCAGGTTACTCTAAATTTGGGCTGCAGGTGGCATATGAATATCAAGGTATCTCCTGATCAAGCAACAGGTTCAGCACTTCAGCTCCCCTGACCCGTCCTGATTATACCAGGATTTTCCAAGAAAAGCTTTGATACAACAGTTCTTCATCAAACCTCTCTTTTGGATAGGAGCAGGATTTGAGTCTCATCAAGGGAAATAATTTTATCCTTTAATAACATCAGATACAAATCACAGAATCATTTGGGTTGGAAGAGATGTTTAAGCTGATTGAGTCCAACTGTTAACCCAGCACTGCCAGGTCAACACTAAACAAACCATGTCCCTCAGCACCACATCTCCATGGCTTTGAAACCCCTCCAGGGATGGGGACTCCACCACTGCCCTGGGCAGCCTGGGTCAGGCCTTGAGAATCCTTTCAGGGAAGATATTTTCCCTAAAATCAGGAAAGTGACACAAAGCATCAGGTTTTTGTATTTTAGGTAAAGGAGCATAAAGTAGAGGGAATTAATATTCTTTGACAGGAAAGAAAAGTGCAGAGGGTGGGCAAATCTGCCTTCAGTGACGTCCTGATCACGGCCCAATCCCCCAGGAGTTCACCACCATCCTCAGCCTCATCTTGAGGAGGCCCTTGGTCACAGGAAGAGGCAGGAACCAAACTCGGATCAGATAAACTGAGGACAAACACAAGCAGTCTGGGACTGCTATGGTCCATAGGATAGCTACCTACATAAAATCTGTCCTTTGGAAAAAAATCAGCATAACTCATCAGATTTAAGAAGATGTCTTGATTTGTACTCAGCTCTGTTCTTTGCCACAGGATGGAAGGACTCGACCCTACATTTATGTTATGTCCATCCCCAAACGCTCCTGCTTGCTCTCACCACACAGAGCTCCAGACACAGGCAGGGTTCTGCAGGATCAGTCCCATTATCGAGTTGGTCAGGGTGAGTTTAAACCCACAGATCACACTCTTGCAAACCTGGTATTTTTTCCAGCACAGACAGGTAGAGGCAGGTGTCCCGGGGGCGAGCACCAACACGCACCGGCCTTTGGCATCATTAAGGCTCTCTAATGAGACACAATCGCACACGGTTTTGCAGGGCAAAAATCCACCAAAAACCGTTTGCAAGCTCTGAGCATGGGTTTGTCCTATGGCATCAGCTTCTCAGCCTCTAGATTCCCATTTGTGGCCATTAGCGACTCTAGGAAGCAACTCTGCTGCGCTGACAGAGATAGTGACCTGCCCGAGCTCAGCAAATGCTCCCCTGCAAGCACCGCAGTGCAGTTAAGGCTGTACTGGGGTAGGAAAGGTCCCAGGGAAGGAGAAGGGGCATGATGGGTAACGAGGCTCCTGCAAGTCTGGAGCACCATGGCAGGTCCCCCTGCTTCACTTTTTCTCTGACTGCAGGCAGGGAGGTGTCAGGGTCCTGTCCCCCACCAGTGACATGCCTCGCAGCCCGACCGGGACCATCTCAGATGAGCTACAGACCACGTGGGGCTGCGTGGATGGGCACGGGACAATGCAAGACCAGACCACAGAGCATCAGGGCACTTCCCACCAGGTTTTCACTTTGTTCTTTGAAGACAACTTAGCTCCTCTCCCCACTCCAAAAAGTCACCCATGTTGACAGCCACTCACAGCCAGAAAGCCCATGGGTAGACCCTGCCCTGACACCTCCATACCCAGCTCCTAGCTGAAGCCTCCTGCCTGTTAGAACTAACCCATGCCTCAAGCTGACACTTCAGCTTCTTTTATTACGCTGATGCATTGCATTAAGAGGATGAAACCACAAGCGTAAGTAACAAGATAGCAGCCACGACCTTCCCAGTCTGGCAAAGCTCATTATCTGCTCCGAAGGTCCCTCTCCACAGAAATACCCATTTTGGCACAGCTCACTGGCACTGAGGATGGAAACTGTTGTCTGTCCCCAGCTCAGGGGGTCGAGTGCTTTAAAACAATGTGATAGGAGAACACCTGTAATTATCCCGCTGCAATTAAGGTATAGGTTTGTAAGGTATCATGGTAAATTAGGGGAAAAGGAGGTAATTACAGAGGAGCCAGACAAAGGCAGCCTGCCAGCACCTCACCAGGCAGCTGGCAGACATGGGGTACAGTGGAGAAACTGCTCGATCAGTCAACAGGAATCAATATCTTAAATAAAAAAACACAGCAGATAAAACCTTGGGTCCTCCTATCCCAAGGCTGCCAAGCTTCACACAGGATTCACGCTGCATCCCAAAGGGAAACCTGCACTAATAGGCGTCACTTAAATTCCAGTGACAGAGAAGCGGCCATTTGCATCACAGACTTTCTCTACCAAGCATGGGAATGTTTTGGGAAGATGCCCAGGATGGTCCTCATGCATCCCTAGACACGGCTGCAGGTTGGGATGATGCTTGTTCCTGGTAGCATCCCACAACTTTTGTCCGTGTGGATTTAGGGTCGAGCTGGGGTATGTAGAGGGTTTGTTCCCTGTTTTCTAAAGCCTGTTGGGACACCTTTCTGTAGCCTCTTCCACTGTAATTCAGAGATGGCACAAGCACCCAGCCCGTGGCCTGAGCCAAAATTACAAAGGATCTGGATCAACGAAGGCAAGGGTCACGTTTGCTCACTGAAAGAGAAGCAACGTCAAGGGTGGCAACAGGAGAACATCCTGCCAGAAAGATCCCCCAAGCCCAGCTCCACAGCATCAGTTGAGCAAACTGAAGTGATTAATTTGGTGTTACACCTCCTACAGTTAAGAGTTTCCCAGGGACACTCTCTGGAGGTAGCACAGAACAGGGCTCAGGGTCTCCACCACCATTGACACAGCTCATTCCTGAGCCAAAACATGCCCCAGACCTGCAGTGAGGAGCAAGGAGCACCAGCCCATGAGCATCCTGGGGCTGCAGGGAGGCAGGGGCGAGTCACTGGGACATGAGCATCTCCCCCAGGACAGCCAATATCAAAGGGACATGAATCCCAGCCCTTATCTCAGGCTTGGCTGGCTGGTTGCCCTCAACCCCCGTGGCTGCGCACATGGTCCATAAGGAGCCAGGTCTCAGTCCAAGATGTCTCAGTTACATCCTAGCAACCCCAGTCCCATCTGCAGCTCACACAAAACCCACCTTGATGGAGGCTGTTTTGGCCATCCCCACCACTGCCAATGAGAAACCAAGACCAGTAGCTGTTGTATTACAGAATTCCAGCATAGTGAGGGTTGGAAGGAATCTCTGGGGATCACCTCATCCAACCCCCTTGCTCCAGCAGGGTCACCCAGAGCAGGGGGCCCAGGATCACAGTGTCCAGGCAGGTTTGGAATCTCTCCAGAGAAGGAGACTCCACAACCTCTCTGGGCAGCCTCGGACAGGGCTCTGACACTCTCACAGTGAAGTTTTTCCTGATGTTACAACCTTTGTTCACACAGCACCAGTTCGAGTGACGAGCTGCAATGACCCTTTCCCAAGACAAAGAAATGGGCACATCAAAAGTGGTCACAGTCCAACATCCTTCAAGGCCGGGTCCTCCCCGGTTGCCAGCAGCAGGGATTAAAATGCCGCTGGCTACTGCCTTTTACCAAGGGCCATGATTCTAGTTACAGCTGCAAGAGCCCAGAGAGCTGCACCCTCCCTGTGGACACAACTTCATCTTCCAGGGAAAGCCCTCTCAGCACGCTTGTCCCCTTCCTCTCAAGACACAGGATTGAGCCCCTGGATGCACCACACTGGAGCCGGCACATCAGCATGGTGCTTCTGGGCATGGGGGGACACCCCAGCAACGCCAACCCACTACTCCCGCAGGAAACACATATGGAAGGACCTGTTCAGGAGGCTCCTCTGGGTTCTTGCTCTGGGCTGGAATGGCTTCACCACTGCTCTCAGTGACGTTCATCACCGAGATGCTTTTTCCAGATGGCTGAGCACCACCAGCTCCCAGGGCTGTTCAGTGCCGCTGTGGAGCAAGAAAACACAGATAGGAAAATGGTCCTGGAGGAATTGGAAGTAAAACAAGTGGGAGACAGGGTTGGAAAGAGGGATGTCCTGTGAGGTGTGTGTCTGGGAGATGCTGATGAGATCCTGAGCAGTGGGGAAAGGAGGAATGAAGAGTGACGTTCATTAAGCGTGAAAGCTGGAGCAGGACGGACGCCTCCCACACACAGAGCAGCAAAAACTGGAACCAACAGCAGGAGAAGCCCTAGAGCCACTGCTTCAAAGCCCAGATCCTCTCACCAGCGACTCCAGTGCAGGATTCGCGACACCCCATGGCTGGCCTCTCAGCGTCAGGCCTGCAGGTGACACCAGTGTGCTCCCCAACAACACGGGAGGCACACCAAATATCTCCAAAACCTGGTCAGGCTGCACAGCCCCTGGGCCGGGGCTTTCACAGGCTCAGCACTAGCACCCCCACTGCTGATCGCTCCTTTGCAAACGGGTGAAACACATCAGGTCACCACACGAGGATTCCTGAATCCCAAGCAGCAGCTCCCAGCTTGCACCCAGCTGGGGATCCCGTGGTGCTCTAAGATGCTCCCACTAACATGGGGGTGCACTGGCAGACACCCCGGGCACAGACCAGGGCACATCAGGTGCATGAAGAAGTGTGGGCAGGAGGTCGAGGGAAGTTCTCCTCCCGCTCTGCTCTGCCTCAGTGAAGCCACCTCCGGAGTCCTGTGTCCAGTTCTGAGCTTCCCAGTTCAAGAGAAACAAGGAACTACTGGAGAAAGTCCAGTAGAGGCTACAAAGATGCTGAGGCGAATGGAGCATCACCGTGCCAAGGAACGGCTGAGAGCCCTGGGGCTGTTCAGCTGGAGAACAGCAGCCTGAGAGGGGATCTGATCAATACTGACCAACAGCTAAAGGGTCCATGGCGGGCCAGAGGATGGAGCCAGACTCTTGTCAGTGACAGGATAAGGAGCTATGGGCAGAAGGTTCCGTCTGAACAGGAGGAGAAACTTCACTGCTGTGAGGGTGGCAGAGCCTGGCCCAGGCTGCCCAGAGAGGTTGTGGAGTCTCCTTCTCTGGAGAGATTCCAAACCTGCCTGGACACTGTGATCCTGGGCCCCCTGCTCTGAGTGACCCTGCTGGAGCTGGGCAAAACAATTTCCAGAGGTCCATTCCAACCTTCACCATGCTGGGATCCTGTCATTAAACCCTTGAGCTCCCTAGTACTAGCTGCCAGGCACCGTTAGCAAGAGTCAGCTCAGCACCACAGGCATCCCGGCAAGGGAGTGAGTAACTGCAGAGGGATCTTCCCACCATCCTCTGACTGGTTTTCTTTGATGTTCACAAGCAAGGATCACAAACCTGCCCCTCTGCAGAGGGGCATGGGAGGTTCAGGCACTGCTGCTGCTGCTGGACTTCCAACAGCCACCACGCTGCAGGGTGCAAGGAAAAGAGGGAGCAGCCCCCACCTCTGCACAAGTTGCCCTACATCTCAGCCACGGTGACTGCAAGAGCTTCTTGAAATGCAGATGGTGGGAAGCTCTGACATGGCATTTGCATTACAGCGCTCTGTCCTCACTGACAGGGACACCATGGAGGGCACCAAGAGCCAGGAAACTCCCAGGGGACCCCAATCCTGAGAGTTTGTCTCTTCTCAGGAAAGGATCCAGCCCAGACAGAAGAGGTAAAGGTCCAGCTCAATGTCTCCCTTCCTCGCAGGAGATGAAGGGTGGGAGATGCTGTGCACACAGACCCACAGCTCTGCCTGCTGTCCCTGCCTCAAATACATGTCCTGGGATGACCATCCATACTCCAGTCATGCCCAAAGCAGCACCAAGAGCGATGCTGCAGCACCTCAACCCTCCAGGGCAGCCAAGGAGTATGAGTGGCAGCAGGAGATGGCATGACAAGGTCTCAGTACACGCTCTGATCCAGGGAAGAAGATAAATCCCTTTGTGCCCTCACTCTGCTGAGTCCTGACCTGAGTCCTGATAGGTTTGGCTCACTGCTCTACACTGCACTAGGATGAATCCCAGCTCTGCTCCTATCCTGGGCAACTGATGCGGTCCCAACGGCTCGGCTGAAGTCCAGGATCTGGGCTGAAAGCACCAACAGGCTGATCACTTCAATTGCTCCACTGCCTTTTCCTGTCTTAGGGGGCAAAGGGCCTGGGAGCAGACTCCCATCCCCCCTAGCACCCACCTTATCTCAGACAGGGGCTGGAAGCACCCCAGGGACCTTGTGCCTTCTGCTTCACTGTTCACACACATCACTGCTTCCCACTTTCATCAGTGCATGTGTCACAGAACCGTTTTGGTTGGAAGAGACCTTTAAGCTCATCAAGTCCAATCATTAATGCAGCACTGCCAGGTCAACACTAAACCATGTCCCTCAGCACCACATTGACGCAGCTTTTAAACCTCTCCAGTGATGAGGACTCCACCACTGCCCTGGGCAGCCTGGGCCAGACCTTCACAACCCTTGTAGGGAAGAAATTATTCCTCATGCACAACTTAAACCTCTCCTGGTGCAACTTGACGCCATTTCCTCTCATCCTATCACTTGTTCGTTGGGACAAGAGACCAGCTGCACCGGGCTTCAATCTCCTTTCAGGGAGTTACACAGAATCACAGAATGTTAGGGGCTGGAAGGGACCTCTAGGGATCATCTAGTCCAACTCCCCTACCAGAGCAGGATCACCTAGAGTAGGTCACACAGGAATACATCCAGGTAGGTTTTGAATGTTTCCAGAGAAGGAGACTAAACAACCTCTCTGGGGAGCCTCTTTCAGTGCTCTGTCACCCTAACCGTAAAAAATTTTTCCTTATGTTTACATGGAACCTCCTATGTTCCAGTATGCACCTACTGCCCCTTGTCCTATCATTGGACATCACTGAGAAGAGCCTGGCTCCATCCTCCTGACACTTGCTCTTTATATATTTACAAACATTAATGAGGTCACCCCTCAGTCTCCTCTTCTCCAAGCTAAAGCGATCCAGCTCCCGCAGCCTTTCCTCATAAGCGACATGAGCAGCTGCCTCAGACCAGTCCCTGGAGCAGGTTAAGATGAGTGCAGGCGACCAGAATCCAGCTTAAACTCCAGCATTCCATGTCACTGCTCATTCATTTCATGAATTCCATCCTTCAAAGGTGAAAACAGCTGCAGCTACCAAGCAGGAGCAACACCTCAAACCCAGTTTATAAAACCCTTAATGGAGCAGCAGCTACATTCAGCAGCTACAGCTGAACCTGATCTGGGTTGTAAGCAAGACCCAACCCCAAGCCCACACTACACACTGGTGCAGGGACATGGACCACCCTCACGAAGGTCAGCAGGCAAGAAGGTCCCTGATGAACATCCTGCAAAGGGGAGCAGAGCCCTGGTTTGCAGGAGGAAAGCAAAAGAAAAGCAATTCCCTAGTGAGCTGTGTGGAAGGGGTGTCGGGGATGTGTCCATCTAAAAGTACAGCCTTCAAATAAACATCCATCGTCCCGAACCCCTCTGCTGTAAGGACCGGCTAAGAGAGTTGAGGTTCTTCAGCATGGAGAAGAGAATGCTCTGGGGAGACCTTGTGGCCTTTCAGTGCTTCAAGGGGCCTGTCAGAAAGATGGTGATGGACTTCCAAGCAGGGCCTGTTGGGACAGGACAAGGGGCGATGATTTTAAACTAAAAGAGGGAGATTTAGACTGGAGTGAAGGAAGACATTTTTGACACTGAGGGTGATGAGATCATGGCCCAGGTTGCCAGAGAGGTGGTCAATGCCCCATCCCTTGAAACATTCCTGGTGAAGTTGGTGAGAGCTCAGAGCAATCCGCTCTATCTGTAGATACCCCTTCCAACTGAAACCATTCTATGATTGTCTGATTATTTGTAGTTTACCCACCTCACAGCTGCTCTGCAGCACTAGGAAGATCAACTCACACCCCATGCACCTATGTCTACCTGAGCCATCACTGCCATGATGTAGCTGCTGCGTTTTAGCAGTGCCTAGATGCACACGGGGTTTGGGCAGCCCCAACATCTGCTCCTGTCCCACAAAATGGGGCTGCTCCTGCCCCCAGCCCAGTCAGGCAGGGACAGGAACAGCAGCATGGTGCATGCAGGGATTTGGGGAGGCACCTGCTAACATCCTGAAGCAGGGTCCATCATAAGGGCAGTCAGTTGCTTTCAGTGCCTCCTGGAAAAAAAGGCAATTTAGTATTCTAGAATTGTTTTGGTGGGAAGAGACCTTTAACATCGTCAAGTCCAACCGTTCACTCAGCACTGCCAGGTCACCACTAAACCATGTCCCTCGGCACCACATCTCCAAGGCTTTGAAACCCCTCCAGGGATGGGGACTCCACCACTGCCTGGGGCAGCGTGGGCCAGGCCTGGACAGCCCTTATGGGGAAGAAATTGTTTCTCATGTCCAATCACAACCTCCCCTGGTGCAACTTGAGACTGTCTCCTCCTATCTCTTGTTCCTTGGGATAGGAACAGGGGTACAGTCCCCATCCCTGGAGAGATTTAAAAGATGTGTTGATGTGGTGCTGAGTGACATGTGTTAATAATGACCTGGCAATGCCTGGTGAAAAGTTGGACTCCATGATCTTAAAGGTCTCTTCCAACTTCTTCAACAGTTCTATGATTCTATGACAAGGAGGCACAGCCAAGGTGGTCAAAAGAGTGTGTTTTCATGGAAAAACACCATCCCATCAAATTCCCATGGAGGAAGAGGCAAGGTGCCATCAAGACCTTGCTGGGGAGCAGGAGGAGAGACGTGGTGCCACGAGCTCCACTGTCTGTCCCCAGGCTCAGCAGCTGCTGCAGAGATGGGCAAATTTAGCAATTTTCACACATTTGTCACAGCAAGTATACCAGATTTCACAGCTTGTTGCGGGCTAATAGGAACATCGTTAACAGACCGCAGATTATTTATGCGGCTGAAAATGATCCCTAAAGCTTACCTGTGTCCTGCCAAGGAGGCGGAGTCACACGCCCATGGCCATCTCTGCAGCCTGGCAGTGCTTCTGAGTCCTCAACGGGAACAAACAGTCAAAATTAGACACCAGGAACAAAGAGATGAGGTTCACCAGCTGGGAAGTGTCAATGGTGACATCCAGGGCTGCCAGATTTCGGCCCAGAGTTGTGAACCATGGGGCAGGGGAATGACAACCTCTTGGTAAATCCTAACAAGGCCGAGCATTTCACCGCCTCCAATGCAATGCTGATGAATGCTAAGAGAACACAGTCGAACTTGCAGTCCCACCTGCCCTGACACCCTGGAGGAACAACCCTATGAATGTCACCTTTGGGAGAAAAAAAAAAACCTCCCAGGGGAGCACCCGCTGTCCTGGGAGCAACATCTCCTGCTCCTCAACCAGAGCCTTCCTTTGCCTGCATGGGACAAGGACCACTTCACTGCCCAGGAGTGACACGAGAGAAGGCAACCACCAGATGCATTTAATCATCTCTTTTTTCAACAATGAATTACACAGGAAAAGTTGTCGCTTCATTCATCAGGGGAATGAGCGCCTCGTTGTTCTGCACACACCTGGTTCTGGGGAAATAAGTGTTCCCTTTCTTCCTGGAGTCATCAAAACCTCGGGACACATCTGCACTGGTGCTTACTGCACAACAGCAGCCGTGGAAAAGGCAATTTCTCACCCTCTTTTTAGCTCTGAACACGTTCATACCATGTCAGCGCTCCAGGCACAGCATAAAAATGAGTCGCCTGAATTGAGAGTGGTGAGATATGCAGAGTGTCTGCACCCAGAGAGGGTTCTCATTTGTCCTCACCCCCCACCAAAACACTCCAAGAAGAAAACAAAAGGGCACCTAGAAGGATGGAGACAGCCTGAATCCCAGAGCATCTTGCACAAACAGGCAAATCACAACAAGACAGGGTTTTGAGCACACTCATCTGCTGCAACACCGATGGTGCCCACAGCCGTGCTGGTGGCCCAAGGCCAGGCTGGCTGGACATCACCAGAAGGAGCAGTGCAAGAAAACATCCAGGTAAACACAGACTGCTTAAATAACAGCAAATCTGTCCCAAATCCTTGGAGTGACCCTCAGCCAGCTCACGAGCATCCCAGCTGTCTGGAGGATGAGGGCACAGGCACAGCAAGAGCTATTTCTCCCTGGGGCAGGGCTGGTGACAAAAGCACAGCGTGAAAGAAAGTGCTGGGCTGAGCCTGACCAGGTCACCACACCACGAAAACACACGGTGACATTGCATAAAAACCTGTGAGGACAGTGGGTGTGAGTTCAACACCAATAATCACCCCACTCCCTATTGCTCTTCTTTCCAAGTGTTACATAGGAAAGACCTTTAGAGTCAGGTAAAATGAGTGCTACAGAAATACACGGACACGGAAAAGCTCATCGGTACCACAACAGGGAGAGAGAAAACACAAGAGCAGCGCAGGCTCCAGCCCACCTCTTGGTGACCTGCAGCACACTGCCAAACTCAGCAACTTGGTGAGACCCCGAACACTCGCCCAAGCCGCTAGTAAAACCACTGATGATCCCATTTCATGCGGCACCTTGTGTCCCAGCAGTGCCTGTTTCTGTCTGGGGACTGTGGGTTCCCTGAGAGTTAAACAGATGTCCAAAACAGAAATGCCCAAGACCGAGATGTGCAAGGTGGAGGTGTCCACACTTGGGCAGGAGTTGGATCTGCTCTCATGGTTGTGTCTCTGGAAGTTTTATTCCCTTATCGTATTATTTTGGGCCAATTGTCTAAACCATAGAATGGCTGGGTTTGAAGGGAGCTTAAAGATCATCTGGTTCCAAGCCCACTCATGCTGTGATCAGGAACACCTCCCAGTAGATCAGCTTGCTCAAAACTCTGTCCAATCTGGTCTTGAACACACCCAGTGATGAGGCAACCACAACTTCCCTAGCCACAAAGGCACCAGTGTTCCCACCATGAGGCAGGCTCAACGCTGCTTGACCCACCAAACACACCTTGCCCAAGGTGCAGCTGCTCAAAGAAGCCCTCACCACGAGTCCAGAGCAGCAGAGGCGGCCCGGGGCCAGCACTGGCATGTCGGCCAGACTCTGTGTAATCCACTCCATGCAATAAAGAGAGGATTAGTGAAACAAGCAGCAAATCCACCAGCCTGGCCGTATGAACAGGCTCTAATCCCGGGCCCACGCAGCCTCCGTGTGGGCTGCCAAATCCGTCAGCACCGCACACTCAGCACCAGGACAGGAAATCTTCACCATGGCTCTGAAAAGCAGAACAAGCCAACACTGCCCATAGGTTAGGGAGCAAAGTGATGCCAGGCAGGAGTGGTGCCCGGGGAAGGAGCAGGCTCTGGTTTCCAAAGCATTGTGCCCTAGTGGAAAAACAACTCGGGCATTTGCAGGATGCTTCACTGTGCCGGTGGCACTGCCGGTGGCACTGCCCCACACCTTGCCGAGTAGAGCATGGTAGCCTCTGCCAGTCGTGCCAGAAGGTTTGTCGGGGCACTGCAGCATGCCGAGGACATGTCAGGACCAGTCCATAAGATGCACAAGGAGCCAAGACTTGGTGCTGAGACCTCCTGCTGCAGAGTGGCCAGCCCTGAATTGTACCCTCACAGGGTTTCGCTGCTCTCCTTCGGCAGTGTTCAAGTCTTTGGCTCTTTCTTTTGATGCTCTTACCCACCCAGCCTCTCCCCTGCCACGTGTGCCAAGAATCAAGTCCCTGGGAAGCTCCTGGCATCAGCTCTTGCTCCTCAGGGAGGTTCCTCCAGGCATCTGCTGCAGTTCCTTCCTTCCTCTTTGCTTGCCAAAGCCACCGCAGCAGCGCGGGGACCCTCGCAGAAGCCTGCAAAGCAAGAAGCCACCACCACAAGTGTGGCCAGGCTCTGGTTTTAGTGCACCCAAGGCCTGATCCCAGCTCCGGTGGGCTCGGAGAGCTCTGTCCTGCTAGCGGCCCTCAAAAAGACAGAGTTGATGAGCCTCTCACCGGCTGTTTCTTTTCTCGTCTGCCTGATGAAGCAAAGTCTTCAGTCTGGAAGAGAAGCTGTCCCCAACTGCATGGCAGGCGGCTGCAGTGGCAGTGAGCAGCTGGCATTGCTCACGGGCAGCTCTGACCCTGGGAGCTGGAGGAAACTGCTTTGCTTTGTCCTTCGGTTTCAGCCTCATGTGATGCCTTTGCAAATGGCTCTGCTGCACGAGGTGCTGCAGGAGCAGCAGCTGCCATGAGCAACTCCCCTCCATCCCACTTCTGTCCTGGTGCTGCAACCTCTGGGTGAATCTCTGGGAGAGCAGTGCTGCCATTTCAGAGTCTTCTCCTTCGACATCTACTGGAGGAAGGATCTGGAGAGAAGCCTCTCAATGCATAAAATCACAGAATCACAGAATTCTTCTTCACACAGAATATCCTTCTTGCAGTGAGGGGCCCAAAACTCAATCCAGGATTTGAGGGGCAGCCTCCGCAGTGCCCAGCCCAGGGGGATGATCCCTGCCCTAGTCCTGCTGGCAACTCTAGTACTGATCTAAGCCAGGATGTTGGTGGCCTTCTTGGTCACCTGAGCACACGCTGGCTGATCTTCAGCCAGCTTTTGATCAACATCCCCAGGTTCTTTCCTGACTGTCAGTTTTTCCATCAGCATCGGCTTTTCCATCAGCCTTGTGAAAAGGTGAACAAAAGCCTTGTACTGCCATGGGGAGAACCCCAGAGGGGATTGACCCACCAGTGCTCTGCTATTTGCCCTCCCCATGTCCCCATCCTGCCTCACAGTGCCAATGAGCACCCGTGGGGGCTGCCAGAGGATCACATGAGGTATGGGCAGGGCTCACCTGGTTCCAGCGCTGTGTTTAACAGCAGATGCAAGACCCGGCTGGGCTGTCTCTCGGTTCAGCAGAGTTGCTGCTAACATCAGGCACTGCTGACAATACAATCCCCGGATCCGATGCACTAAGCCTACCGACATGCAGCCCTGCTGATACAGCAGCCACTCGAGCAGAAACGCCCGAAACTCTCCTCTGAAGCTACAATAGAAAAGTTATCGCTGTCAGCCAAAAAAAAAACAAACCACAAAAACAACAGGAAGCCAGAGCTGTGAAAGGCATCCTCGGGTGCTGGCGAAAGAAAGATGTGTTCCCCGTCTTTAAATCATAGACTGGTTCGGATTGGAAGGGACCTTCAAGGTCATCTAGTCCAACCCCCCTGCAGGGAGCAGGGACACCTGCAACTAGAGCAGGCTGCTCAGAGCCCCAGCCATCCTTCTCTCGAATGGTTCCAGGGATGGGGCATCAACCACCTCTCTGGCAACCTGTGTCAGGGTCTCACCACCCTCAGTGTCAAAAAATTTCTTCCTTCTCTCCAGTCTAAATCTCCCTCTTTTAGTTTAAAACCATCATCCCTTGTCCTGTCACAAAAGGCGCTGCTCAAAAGTCTGTCCCCATCTTTCTGACAAGTCCCTTGAAGCACTGAAAGGCTGCAAGAAGGTCTCCCCAGAACCTTCTCTTCTCCAAGCTGAACAATCTTATTCTCACACGAGGCTCCGAGGGGACGACCCAGACAGAGTCTGAAGCCTCCTGGGGGTCAGATGAAAACAATGAGGAGGAGGAGACGAAGAGGTGAGAAGTCCCGAGACGCGGTGAGGATAAAGCAGATCTCCAGGAGCACCAGCTAAAAGCCCTGGCAGGCACAGAAGCCCCGTGAACACGCACTAGGTCCAAGTACCCACACATATGATATACCCTCTCTGGAAGGACTTTACAACGATAATGATGACGATGATGATGGGAGTTGAAGAAAGGCACTGCCCGCCTAGCCAGATCCAATAAGAGACACCCTCACACCTCTGAATTTAAAAAGTGATAACGGATGCAGCAGCTCCAAGCTCAGGGGTCAGGCTTGGCACCTCCACTCTCCTTGACCTATCCCTGCTCTGGCGGCCGTGCAGGCAGGGACGGAGCCCAGGGTGACACCCACCACCCTGCACCACCTCCCCCGGAGAACGGCGAAGCACCCACCAGTTATTGATTCATTAGCACGGCGCATCCGCAGCAGGAACGCCCGGAACCCTCGCTGCAGACTTCTTATCCAACCAGGATTAGGGTTGGGATAGAGATTTAATCCCACCGTTAAGGGTTTTCTAGGTCAGTGACACGGTTTTCAATGCACCGATCAGCATGCGCATCGTTAGTGCCACACAGATAATTAACACAAGCCACATTATATGTGAGAAGGAGCTCCTCTTGCACCATCGCCATCGTGATGGCCCCAGGGTGAACAAACCCTGCCCTGTTGAGGGGCTCTGCTCTGCTTTTAGGGAGTAGAACATCTGTCTGGGGCCTCTGAGGCCAATCCCTGCCACTAAGCAAAGCCAGGGTTTGAAGCTGGAGCTCACCCACTGCAGTGCCTGAGTTAACCCTTGCAGTATACGGACACATGGAGAGCTCCTTCAGCCCCACCGGTTGTACTGGGGTGAACCGGGAGCAGCCCAGCAGGCTGTTTTTCCTTTCCTGCTCAGCACCTCTGCCCCAGCTGCCGGCAGCTCAGCACAGGAACAGAGGAGGTCAGGTCCATCATCCTGTCTGTGCCACGATGGGTGCGGGGACGCCAGGTGATGGCATCACTCATCCACCCGTGCTGGCAGCCGGCTCCGAGGCGCCACCCAGACAGGTTTGCATCGGCAGCACCACGTGCCGATCGTGCTGTCCTTCTGCTGGCCAAGCCCCGGGGACTCTGTTTCCTACAGTTTTTTAAGCATTCTTGGAAGCAAACAGACTCATCTGGCGGTTATCCTTCCGCTGAAACAAACCATTAAAAATCTCTGTCACCACTCAGAGCAGGCACTCAGCATCAGCCCAGTTTAACACAGAAACCATTTTAGGCGCACAGATTAACCACAGCAGCATCCCCGTGGGGCAGGTGAAGCTCGGCACTGCCTGAAAAGGGCCAGGAAGATGGGACACAGGACAGCAGAGGAGCGGCTCTGGGGAAGCACATCTTTATTCCAGACTCAGCTCCAGCACAGGCACCCAGGAGGTCTGCAAATAAACTGATCGATCAGCTGTAACCCCCACCAGCTCCAACACTCAGACCCTCCGCAAACCCATCCACAGATACCTCCACCAGGCAGATGCCGCTCAAAATCTCCAGGAGCCGAGCGTAGTCACGGGAAGAGGTCGGCTGCTCCTTGAGCCAACAACACATGGCACAAAGCCACCCCATAACTGCTGCTGAGCCAGAGTGCAGCCCCAGAGGACTCCGGGGAGAGAAATGCTGCCAGGGCTGGAGGGTGCAGCCTCCAGGGTGCTGCTCGGCATTCTGGAGAGGTCTTAACAAATAGCCCATGGCCACCTTCTCTGGGGGAGAAGCAGCACATGCTGTTATCAATCTCATTTCTGGTTCAAGCGCTGTGTTTCACATGCTTAAAACCCCTCCCTGCAGGTTCACAGAAGGGTGCTGTTTGCTGATGTCTTGGGGTGTCAGTGCTCCAGTTCAGTTTTTTTCCCCCGTGGGAAAGGAAAACCCATGCGGGGAAGCCAGTCTGCCTCAAAGTGAGTGCTGGCATCCTACGCACGAAGGACTTGGGTGGCCACCAGCACAGTGGTCTCAGAGTGGCAGGAGTGGAGTCTTTGGGTCCCTGAGACCGCCTGCTCCACACCAGCCCACAGAGAGGTCCCTCCCCACAAAATCTCACCCGCTCAGCACCTCCCACTCAGCCCTGCACCCCTGCCCAGGCTGCCGCTCTCAGCCCTCCTTACCTAGGTCACACTGGCCCAGTCAAGCCTTCCTCCACCTCTGCTCCTCAGAAACCTCAAAGAAAACACAAACTAACCCAGAGCTTGGCACAGCCAAGCCCAAGCCCTGCTCCTCTCCCTGCTCCCATCCTTTAAGGAAACCCAAACCAGCCACAAGAGTGCAGCTATTGCAGACACTTGCAGTTCAGCCACCTTCAAGCTTTGCTGCAGCAAACCCCATTCCCATTAGAAACCTATTTCCAGCACCACCCACAGCCCTGTGAGCTCTTCCGACGCCCAAACTTGCTTCCTCAGCCTGTCTGCCCGGCTCTGCTGTCTGCTGCTTAATCATGAGACGGGAGCTTTCCCTGCTCTTTGGACAAGTCTATGTAATTCAGCCCAGTGCTCATCATCTCTGTTCCTCTAATTATGCCGTTAATTGTTTTTTTTTCTGTGTAACTCCTGCTTCTCTCCTATGGCATATTGTGACTTGCTTTTCCACGTCTCCTCCTCGTCACTGCTCACAGCCCAGCTGACATGGGGCATCTCGGCCCCAGCAAGGCAGAACTCACCCGACATGGTGTTACACGGGATCTCCAGGTATGGAGGCGGGTGGCTCACAGAGGACTGGGCTTCAAATCAAGCCCTCTGATAGTCAGTCACTCCACGGTTTAGACCCTCACCTGTACCACAAAGATCCTGCAAGTCCTGTTCTGCCTCTGTCCAAGCCTTCTGCCGTTATCCCGGGCACGGCAGGCCCGGGGCAGCCAGAGCTGCTTTCTCCTCACAATCTCTGGAGTGGGCCAAGGCAGGCACCCAGCTTGCGTAGCGAGCAGGTCACCTTTGCAGTGAAGATTTACATAAATATTTATTTCTACTTGCTTGCTGCCGCTCCCTGCAGCTCCAGGGGCATTTACATAATCGGATCACAAGCAGCTGGACGGAAACTGCAAGGGCCGGCCCTAGAGCATCCATCCCTCCCTCCCTGGAGCATCCATCCCTCAGAGCACCCAGCCCTTCCTGCCCCAGGCAGTAAAGCCCAGCCCTGTCCTGTCACTTGCCAGCTGGCTGCAGAGGTCCCAGCCAGGAGCAGGACCCAAGTGCAGAGCCTGGCGCTGCTCAGGAAGAGGGCAGGGGCAGAGGGCTCCGAGGGGTTTCTTGTAGACAACAGCTCACAGGTCTGAACCTCCCAACACTGCTCAGAGGTGGAACTGAAAAAAAAAAAAGCACAGCGAACAAGCAGCACTGCGTGTCACCATCCCCAGCCAGGGACAGGAGCCACAGCCTCTCAGCGGAGCAGCGAGGTTTGGTGCTGAGGCTGGGGCAGAGCGTGGATACGCAGCATCCACACACTGGCACCAGGCTGTTGCTGCTGGCAGGGACCTCTCCAGGGAAGAGCTGGCAAGCAACAGACTTCCTCCTGCAAGGAGCTACCAGCCCTTTAAAAGCACTCTGTGCTCCCATGGGCTGTGTGGCCCTGAGAATGCTGTGGGAACGGAGGCAGGCAGGAGCAGGGTGTATCTTCACCCACTGCCAGGAGGTGACTTGGTGCTTCCCTGCAGACATGTTTCATGTTCCAATACAGAAGATTTTGGGACCTTTGCTTTGCACAGAGGCATCCCTCACCCCACCAGAGCCTCCCCGGGCAGGGGCCGCACAGCAGCTCACAGAAGGCATCACCTCATGCTGAAATGGTAAATCAAGGCACAATAAGGGATCTGTGCATGAAAAGGGGACAGCATAGCTGGTGCCCACCATGATGGGGTGGTCAGGATGCTAGTTGCTCTCCCTCCCGACTCTCATGACCCTGCCCTGCTCCCTCTCCTCCTGCCTTGCTAGCCCATACCCTCCCAAAGAGTCACTGCCTCCTGGTGGTCAGCGCCCTCCTGCCCACAGCTCCCCGTAAAATGACAGGGTCATCAGTGAGCTGGGAGAGACACAGCCATCTCCCCCAAAAGCTGTCACTTCATTCCCATCCTGCCTCTTCCACATCGCAGCCTTTCTCCTTTGGGATGCTCGAGGTGCTCTTCAAGATGCTCAGCCACAGGCTGAAGCACAAAAGGATGCTGTTAAAAACAGGTCTCTGATATCCAGCAGAAACTATGTGCCTCACCCCCTCCCTGGAGCCTCTTACCTGCTTGGTATTTGGGGAAAACCACATTTCCAATACTTTTCACCTGCACAATAGTTTTCATGCTATTTGCCACTATCCAGATGGCCTCGCTTAAGCTTTCAGGACACCACCACCACTTCAACCTCTTCCTCCTTTCTGGGCTGGACACAGCAAATACTGCTCTACTCACCCCTTCCCAAAAGGCTGCTGGAGAAATCCTCTCCCCAGTAATTCCCTGCCTGTATCCTGTGGCCAATCTGCTGCCTAACAGCAAACCCCGGTGGTGCCGAGGGCTCCGCCGTCACCCTGTGTCACCAGCATCACGCTGCCATCCCCACTCCAAAAACTTCCACAAACTCTCCATGGGAAGAACGCTGCATGAGCACCCCCAAAGGTGCTCCAAAATACAAGATGCCATGTCAGGAAGCCCCTTTTCCTCCCATGGCTACAAAATCCTGCAAGCAGGGACAGGGAGGATGCTGTGATCGCCTCGGGACTGCTGACTGCCCCTCTGGTTACTGCTGTGAATTTGTCTTTTTTTTTCTTTTTTTTTTTTTTTTCAAGCCCACATAAAACAACACACAACCTCCTTTTGCTCTGGGTTGGGACAGCACAGCGGCAGCACTGCTCCGTTCACAATCCCCTGAGCTCTGCCTTCATGTATTATTTCAGCCCTCTTAGGGCTTCTGGGTTGTTTTTTCTTCTTTAAATATCTTACTTAGTTTTGTTCTCCCTTCCCCAGAGTTCCCTGGGGAAAATAAGGCTTTGCAGGAAGGGCTGTCTCACTGAAACAGGCAGATCCACACCCCAAAAAAAGAAGCAGAAAGCACTGTCACGCTGCACAAGGCAGAGAGCAGCATTGACCTCCAACCAATCGCTCTGGGAGACCACAGCCAGCAGGAGACAGCCCTTGGTCCCTTGTGGGGTTAAACTCCCCCTGGCCCCATAAAACAAGAGCAGCTTCACGCAACTGATGGGGGGACAAGGGTCTGAATCTGGCAACAAGCTCTGAATTGCAGTGCCAGCCAGAAAACCACCCCCAGAAGAGCAGAAAGCCTCTCTGCACCCCAAAACTCCACAATTCCTGGCTTTACACACAAAATGTGTCGTTTTGGAGCAGCTTCCCTGTGAAGCACACGCTAAGGACGCAGCCGGTCTGTGTCCTGCGGGGTTCCACGTGCCTGCGCTCATCCCCCGGGCCGTGCCTTCCCAACTTCCCATCCCCTCGCCGTGGCGCTGAGCCGGCGCCGAGCCCCGCGACAACGCTCAGCTCTCACACGGGGAGAAAGCGGGGGTGGAAAACGGACGATGGAGGAAGAGAAAACCGCTCTTCCCTGTGCCTCCTCACGCTCACGGCAGCTCGGCTGGGCCGGCAGCACTTACGTTGATCATAGCATTGGAGGTGATGCGGAAGAGCGTGGCTCGTTCATTCACCGCCTTGATCTTCTCGCCGCTCTCGGCCGGCAGCTTCAGGTTCTCCAGCTCGCTGAGCGAGCGCTGCAGGGCCGCCCCATGCTTGGCGATCAGGTCATTGCAAGTGCTCAGATCCTCCAGCTTACTCGAGAGGGTTTTCAACGTGCCATGCAGCTCGCTCTTGTCTGACTGTGAGGCGGGCTCCTCGTCGCCCGAGTCATCTGCAAAGGGAGGGATGGAGAAAAAACAGTTTCCATGGTTACCCCTGGACCGTACTAACCCGTCATCACAGCGGGCACAGGGACCTCCTGCCTCCTCCCGCTGCCAGCAGCTCTGGGGGTCGTTGTCACCGTGCCCCCTCCAAGGAGGGAGAGCCTGCTGCAGAAACATCCCCCAGAGGCCCGAGGACACATCTGATGGACTCCTGGGGCTGTCACCACGACGTGGTTCAGGGCTGCTAAGGCTGAGCAACAGTGGGTGGCACCAGATGTGTGCTGGTGTCACCCAGAAGGGCCAAGTACCAAAACTCCCCTCTCCACACCTGGCCACGGGAACCAGGAGCAGTGTCACTGTGCCCAGCACCAGGAGCAAATCTCGTGGGGCTCTGCAAGGTCTGTTTCATGCAGGATAAGACATCTCACCCAAGCAAAAGGAGAGCAACAGCCTTTACCCACAACCACCATCACACCTTCAGAGGGCACAAAACTCCACAATCAGCACTCCAGCCACAGCAGAAAAGGTTATTAAGGCTATTCCTGCAATTCAGAACACTTGGGCAACTTAAAACCAGAAAACCAACTCAGCACTGAGCAGTGAGTGTAACACAGCATTTCTTCAGCTCCTCCCGGGAAGGCAGAGGAGGCGAGTAGTTCGAGAGGCGGCACTGCCCAGAGCAAACACCAGAAGCGATAGCAGAGCAAGTCTTGCACAGGATCTGCGCCCCATCCTTGCATTCAAAGTTTAGCCAAGGCTTCTCCAGGTGCACACTAAAAACCCCTACAGCTGCAGAGCAAGGAGCAGCCCTTTCATTTCCCCTCCCTCAATCATCTGTTTGGGGATTAAAAAGAGATGGGGACCAGCAAAACCAGCCCACAGCTTCTCTGCCAGGCCCAGGGAGGAGAGATGAGGACATCCTCCAAGCCACCTGGACTGAGACGCTGCGATGCTGCACAGCACCCACCTCAGGAGTGCCTCGGTTATACCAGGGGTTGCAGCACATCCCCTCTCTGGACTGCAAAGAAAGGAGAAAAGCCTTTACTCCCTGACAGGTGGGCATTTGGGTTTTATTCCTGGCTCATTTATAAGACCTCATGAAGTGCAGTAGATGTTGACGTTGAGAGGGACATTCAGCAGCCACTCCTATCAACTCCACTGCTCTGAGGCCAGTTCAGGGAAAGGAGAGGAAGAGCGTCCTTTGTTTAATGGCACCAAAGCTCTGATTCTAAGGCAAGAGTCAGAGCAAACTGGAGAATAGAAAAGGCCCATCGGCACAAGGTCAAAGCAGCAACAGAGCACAGCGAGGTGCTTCACCAAGTCTGGTGGCTATGAAGCTACACAGAAAGGATGCGATGGGATAAAGCATAGCCCAGGGACAAGGTTTATCCTGCCCCGGCTGCCCAAGGACGACAGGAGAAGAAAAAAATCAAAGCCGTGCTGGGAAACAGAGCAGAGAGCAAAACGCAAGCGGCTCACGAAGCACCAGGGCAGCATCTCCCATTGGTCCATCTGCAACTCAGCCCTGAGCATCCAAAAAACCTCTGACAAACATGAGGAGCAGATGTCAAAGCTGGGAGATGAAGCAGCTTGTGGCCACCAAGGACAAAAGGCCAAAGAGACAGCATTTGCAGCACCTACGGGAAGCCAACAGTCCTCAAGGACAGGACCAGCACTTGAGAAACACACATGGCACCAGGGAAGTCTCTGGCAGGGGCGACAGGCAGGGGAAGGGGAGTGGGAACAAGCAGGATTCGAAGGGCTCCGTGCCAGGAGCGTACCCACCGGCACCGATATGGGCACAGCCACATGTCAGGTGTGCAACCTGCACACAGGGTCGGAATGGGACAGTGGTGGCATCGATACAGCCCAGCCTGTCCACAGACACCTATTTGCAGCTCAAGACCTCACCTCCCCAGCTGTGCATCTGTGCTCTCCACACAAGCACCCCGGCAGCCTCTCCCAGGCTGTGCGAGATGTCCGTCCTCCAGAACGCAGGTGGGAACCACCTCACCATGGCATCTGGGACCAGGTCACTAATGAGGCTGGTTCTCAATGACCAATTTACAATATTTTATAAATATTATGGCCAGGCTGGATCAATGGGCTGAGGTCAATGCAATGAGGTTCAACAGGCCAAGGGCTAGATCCTGCCCTTGGGTCACAACAAACCCCTGCAATGCTCCAGGATGGGGCAAAGCAGATGGAAAGTGTCCAGCAGGAAAGGACCTGGAGGTGTTGGTCAAAAGCCAGCTGAAGATGAGACAGTGTGTGCCCAAGTGGCCAAGAAGGCCATCAGCATCCCGGCTTGTACCAGCATTAGTGGGGCCAGCAGGACAAGGACAGGGATCGTTCTCCTGGGCTGGGCACTGGGGAGGTTGCCCCTCAAATCCTGGGTTGAGTTCTGGGTCTCTCACTCCAAGAAAGACATTGAGGGGCTGGAGCATGTCCAGAGAAGGGCAACAAAGCTGGGGAAGGGTCTAGAGAACAAGTCCTGTGAGGAGTGGCTGAGGGACCTGGGGTTGTTTAGCCTGGAGAAAAGGAGGCTCAGGGAAGACCTGCTCACTCTCAACAGCTCCCTGAAAGCAGGTTGGAGACGGGTGGGATTGGTCTCTTCTCACAAGGAGCAAGTGACAGGATAAGAGGAAATAGTCTCAAGCTGCACCAGGGGAGGTTTAGGTCAGACAGGAGGAAAAATGTCTTCACGAAAGGGTTGTCAAGGCCTGGCCCAGGCTTCACAGAGCAGTGGTGGAGAGATTTCAAAGCCACGGAGATGTGGTGCTGTGGAACATGGTTTAGTGGTAACCTCACAGTGTTGGGTGAATGGTTGGACTCCATGATCTTAAAGGTCTTTTCCAACTTAAACGATTCTATGATTCTCTTATCTGATTCTGTAGTGGTTTACAAAGCCACCAGAAGCAGAAGCTCAGTCACACTCAGCTTTCACCACAGACCTGAGCCAGGTATCTAGCACCATTAATTATGTCAAAACCCACCATTATCTCTGTGGGAATCACAGGCACAAAGCAAATTTGTAGTTTTTCTGTAATACTTCCCAAAGATAATTTTATCCGTTTACACAGACGCAAAAAACATGCCAAGTAGGAAGAAGCATCTCTCCGCCCGTCCTCAGGCAGAATTCAACCCCCAAATTTCTACACCCCCGCCCTCTCTTTATACAAAACGTCTTTTCTCAGGGCAGCCACACTGAAGCCCTGGCTCCTGCAGGCTGCGGGTACTCCAAGTTTTCCAGAGCAAAGCCTGGATCACCTTCACCATGTGCGACCCGAGATCACAGCTGGGAGATTTTTGCCCTTCATTCAAAGGCTCTGACACAGGGACGGCACCACGCGGGGACAGTGGGGCTCTGTCCTTTCCCAGGGCTTTATTTCCTGCCTGTTTGTCGGAGCTGCCCTAATGATCCGTGCTCAGCTCAAGGCATAAACGTAGCATGGCCCATTTTCTTATCACTGAGCAGAATTATATAAATGCTTCATAGCCCAGGAAAAATGGCGAAGGCACCTGGGTCAGACCACATCAGTCTTGCTGCTGCCAGTTCAGGCTGAGTGAGCTGAGCCGAACAGAGCGCCCCTTGCCAGATACCCGCAAAACTCATGACATCCCCCCATTCCCAGTCAGCAGATCCCCATAACCAGCACTGCCTCCTAGAAGCACAAAACGACGGAAACGCAAAGTCCCGGTTACAATAACATCAGAATCAGTTAAAGCGGAAAAGATCACGCAGAGCACCCAAACGGCCTCGCTGCCATCCCACCACGGTGAAACACCCACATCAGCCCAGAAGATGGGTTTCCAACCCATGAGCAATGTCAAAATACCTCCCAGCACTGCAGTACCCCGCTCCTCACTGCTCCTACAGCACCAGTATGGGCCAAGCAGGATCAAACGAATCCTTAGAAGCAACTTGTCCCTCATTTTGCTCCCTAGAGATTTTAAAGACAGTTATTTGTGAAATCCCGGCTCCAGGAAAGCCAGGAGGTCAAATGAGGTCTCAGCTTCACCTACAGGCACAGCACCAGGAAAAGCATCCTAAAAGTGCCAGGAAAAAACAAACAGCAGCCCTGCAGGGACCACCATCAGGAGCGGAAGAGCAGCACGTGCTCTTCAGTTCAGAATTACCCTCGTGTTTGGTCCGGTCCACCCTTCTCCATTTGCTCCAAACACAGCTCCCACTGGAGACTTTGGCACCCTCCGGTGCCAGGCTGCCGGCAGCACCCAGCTCTCTGGTCCAGGGAAGGATGTGGTAAGAACCAGCGTGGCTGAATCTCCTTCCCCTGGGAGCCCGAGGAGATGCCAATCAAAGCCAGAATAGTCAGAAACACAAATGATAGACTTGTAGAACGGTGGGGCTGGAAGGGATGTTAAAGCTTATCTAACCAACTCCTCTGCAGGGAGCAGGGACATCCACAACTACAGCAGGCTGCTCAGAGCCCCGGCCAACCTCATCTGGAACGTTTTCAGAGATGGGGCATCAACCACCTCTCTGGAAAACCTGAGCCAGGGTCTCACCATCTTCAGTGTAACAAATTTCCTCTATCTAGTCTGAATCTCCCCTCTTTTCGTTTCCAACTCTTTCCTCAAGGCACCAGCAGCCTCTCTGCTCTGCATCAGCTTCAGTCCAACAGCTTGTGGGTAAGAGCAGCCCCACATCTGAGTGGAGGAGCAATGGTTCCACACTAGCTGTTTTCTTGGTACCACCAGGACAACCACTGCAATGGGAACATTCCTGCTCATCCCTGTGGTACAGTGGGGAGGTGGGGGTGTTCTGCATAACTTTTAATTTCCCCACCTGAGGGAGGATGGTCCCAGGGAAGCCACCTTGCTGCGGCAGCAGGAGACTCACCAACTCCTACAGTTACTGCTGGAGATTATCTGTAAAGTGCGAGAGGAGAGAGGAGCAGCAACACTTTGTTCTTATTGCCCAAAATAAAGGATTCTCTCATCCAAAACGGTGAAAGAGCTGCAAGCCATTGCCTGCAGGTCTTTGCTTGGAGCATGGCCAAATCTGCGGCGCTGGGGATCCCTCCTTTGTGTCAACTCGGCCAGGATAAAATCTGGATTTTGCTTTGCTAAGGCTGGTGAAACACCCACAGAGAAAGTGACTCTATCCAGAGCTCCTCACTCGAGGGTGAAGACCATAGGCAACCTGCAACCAGCCCGGCGAGTTCACACCACCCAGGACCTCAGGAGCCACCCCTGAGCAGGGGGTTTCATCATCACTCCGTAATTCCTAATTATTCTTCCCATCCCTGGCCATTAGGTCCAACTCAGAAGAGACCTGTCAAGGGCAAAGCTATTCCTTACCGAGACCATCATGAACACATCAGGGATACCCGCGAGGCTTTGCTGTGAACTTCACTAGGCAGATGAGGGCCCACGGCAGCACAGTGCCCCTGGCCGGCCCAGCACAGTCCCACTGCGACAAGTGAGCTGGCAGAGCACAGGCTGCACAGGGGCCACGGTGAGGAGCACCCAGACACCCACCCCAACACCGCCCAGCAGACTCCTGCTGCAAAGTTCTCCAGCACAGCGAGTGCATCCTAACCCAAAACGAGTTCTCACAATGGCTTTGAAGGGGGGTTTCCAACACAAGCAGGGGACAAGGAGAAATCCAAACAGGGGTGGGTGAGGACTTGCTGAGGTGAAGGGTGCTCTGTGCTCATTGCCTCTGGATGTTGTCCTTACACTTCTCACCAGTTTGTGCCTTTTGGATACTCAGCTCCAAGACCAAGTTTCCCCCCAGCAGGTCATAGATCACATAAAACCTCAAATCAACATCCGCGAGCTGGGCAGCACCAGGGCAGACCAAGGGCTGTGTGTCTGGCATCAGTAAAAAGCTTGGAGGTTCTGCAGGATCTAGGAAAGGATCCTTGCTCCCTCCTCACAGGGAAGATCCTTCACAGACACTATTTTGATATGTGGTTTCCAGCTACACCACCCTCCCATGCAGTCCCAGCACACGCCAGCTCTGCAAAGGAAGGGGCTCAGTGATGGATCCCCCTCATCCTGAGCAGGAGCACAACGAAGCTTCTGCCCAACCCTTGTCCCTCTAGGCCAGGTGCCAGCCAGTGCTGCCACAGCGGCTCTGCCATCTGCTCTCTGCAGAAGAAAGATCCTCCTTAAAGCTGTAAACCCTCAGCGGGTTGGCAGGGGGGCTGCCCAGCCCAGCACCCTCCACCTATGCTGGGATACGGGTGCCTCTGGACCCCCTCAGGGAGCAGCATGTCCCCAGCTCAGGAGATTCACCTCAGCTCACCTTACTCCTCATCTCAAGGCATATTAATAATGAAACAGACATTTAGCACAAATTCACGTCACTCTTCTACGGCAAACAAAAGCTACCCAGGAAAATAAACACAAAAGGCTGGCAGCAAATATCTGACAACAAATTGTAGGTTCCTCCCACTCCTGTGCCGTGGATGGGTTAGCTCAACTTCCACGGCATTCTCACGAGGTTTCCTGCCCTCCTCAATCTCTGTGTCCCCTGAAGACCTCCCCGTGCCCATCCTTCCCACAGACAAGCTTTGTGCCAACCACACGCTGCTCTGGGCAGGGCCTGGCGCTTGGTCTCAGCATCTCGGGGAGGATGCCTGCCTGGGGAAGTGGCCCCACAGTAAAAGTCTGGGGCTGAGCTGGCGTGTGAGGTGCCACCAGCTACACCGGAGCTCAGCACAAGCCCAGAACCGCCACGTTTGCCCCCTGCCCACAGCAGGGGCAGGGCTGCGGCGACACGTGCAGCTGGCAGAGCAGGGCTGGCCCCAGGTACCACAACAACCCACAGAGCAGCCACCACGCCCTGCAAAACCCTCCTCTGCCTCCTGCTCCGGGAAGGTTTGACAAACGCAGACGCTGTTTTCCAAATCACAGCTCTTGTTGTTCACGAGGCACATGGGAAACATCTGTGAGCCAGGGCTCAAATACGAGAGTCACAGACCACCGATAACAGCAGCCTTCAATAGATCTCCTCTCTTGGAACACGGCTTGTATTTTGCATACACTACGCACCCTAAAAACGCGTGCCCCTGCAAGCCCAGGCCCTTCCTTCCCCGTATCGCACTTTGTTTTGACTTGCGAATCAACTTCAAGGAAATCTGTTGTGATTTTTATTTGTAGGGCACTGGCATGAAGCGGTTGCTATAGGAACAGCCTCACAGTAAGCTGGAAGATTATTTTTGGGGCTGTGATGCTATTTAATCTACGTAAAATGGATCGGCTGCCATCAGCCGTAAGCCTCTTCAGGCTTGTTTCTCAGTCCAGAGAGCAACACGAAAACTCAATGTCTGGAGCAGCATCTTGCAAGGCCATTAATGCAGGAGCTCCTTTTACATCTCCGTTTCTGTCTCTGAAACTTCCCTCAGCTAAGTATTTCCCCTCTCCTGCAACACCTCCAGAGCTGGTGGAAAAGCTGCTGGCTGGAGGCACTTCCCAGTGCTGGAGCCAGGCCGGGGCTCTGCACCACAGCTCGTGGGGATACCCAACAACACGGTGCCTTCTGAGGCCATGCTTCCCCCCAAAACCATCAGAGAGATCTGGAGCGACGCCTAGGTGCTGCTGCCGCCCATGGACATGCTGCTTCGGTGCTGCCGCCGCCCATGGACATGCTGCTTCGGTGCTGCCCCCAGACAAGCAGAGATGGGAAGAGCCTTTACAGGAGATAAACAAGGAGAAGGTAAAGCGATTGAAGGGTTCAGCATTAGACCTTTTACTCAAAAATTCCCACGCTGCACCCCATGTCTGGCTGCAATGTCCCCAGCCCAAAGCACTGTAGCTATGTGGCACCGCACCATCACTTGGTGGGCCTTTAATCCTCCCTTATCTTCCTCTCCCAGTCCAGCACAGACACTCTCCTCTTCCTACATCCTGCACCTCCCTTCTCCGCCCTGTGTGTGAAGGACTGTCCCTTCCCGAGTATCCTCACTTTCAGAACAAGTCCTCATCCTTCCTACACTACTTTGAATTTCTCCTTGAGCCCCCTGCACACCTGAGCCACTCACCCACCGCTGCACTGAAGGCTCCAAAGCCTCTGAAAGGCAGGGCTGGCCCTGCTCAAAAACTGCCATCTGCCATTCTGCTGGGAGGGAAGGGGAAGGAGCAGATGATGAAGGTGAAAGCGCAGGATTGACATTGCAGAGCACAGCCAAGCCAACCCGGCTCCCACACCACGGAGGTGCCCCTTGCACCTGCCAAGGAGCCCCCCACAACCCAAGAGCAAACTGTACGCTGTGAGCTGTGCTCTGCACCTGAAGCAGTGACTGATGTAAAAACACAGGTAAAACCGTAATGGAACAGGCAGAGCACTGATGGTTTTAATTAAGATCATATTCCTGGGTTCCTCAAAGCCACCAATGACCATGACAGTGAAGATGGGGCATCTCAGCATCTGCTTAGCGGCAGCAAGAACAGCTCATCTGCCATTGGAAAGAGGAATTTTGAAGCATCTGATTCAGCAGCCTGGTAGCTCTTGCCCTTAGCAGCCCCAGGCCGCTATGGTGGTTACCAGTGTCCCTAGAAAAAGACATAGACCCGTTGGAGCGAGGCCAGAGGAAGACACAGAAATTATGCAAGGGCTGGAATCCCTCTGCTATCAGGACAGGCTGAAAGAGTTGGGGTTGTCCATTCTGGAGAAGAGAGGGCTCTGGGGGTACTTTCTTGTGGCCTTTCAGTACTTCAAGGGACCTGTCAGAAAGATGGGGACAGACTTTTGAGCAGGGCCTGTTGGGACAGAACCAGGGGTAATGGTTTTAAACTAAAAGAAGGAGATTTAGACTGGAGAGAAGGAAGACATTTTTGATGCTGAGGGTGGTGAGATCCTGGCCCAGGTTGTCCAGAGAGGTGGTCGGTGCTCCGGCTCAGAGCCCCATCCAACCTGACCCGGAATGTTTCCAGGGATGGGGCTTCAACCACCTCCCTGGGCAACCTGTTTGCTGGATTTGGTGATGATGAAAAAGAAACATGGGGTGAGACGAGGATGGGGCAGACATGACTCAACTGCAAAATACAATGCGAGAAAAGCAATTTTTCACCCTCAACCTCCTTTTCCTTGGTTCTGCCTTTCGTGCACTTCCCGCTGCCTCCTCCCATACCTGTCCAGGATCTTTGTATTCAAGTGTATGAAAAATATCACACTTATTTGGCAAAAGTCTTTTTTCCTCCCCAGGTAGAGTGGAGGAGGTCCATGAGGACAGGCGAGCATCAAAGCCACCCTCTGCAGCGGCAATCTCAGACGGAACCTCGAGCCCTTGCTCCTCACAGGTGAACACCACAGAAACCAATCCCACCTCCTTAGGAGATTCCCTGTTTATTCCATCATCAACCAGTCCCTCTGCTTCCTGTGTGGGATTATCCGGCTCTCTCAGAAACAATGATCACCTGTTATTCCTCAACTGGAGCAATTTCCACGTTGGCTCTAGGAGACGCATCTGCTTTCATCACTTTTAATAGCTATGAATATGAAATGGGACCAGGCATCTATATTTAATAGTCTTTGCCTGGCTGCCAAAAGATAGATGGATTTTCACAGCATCTGCAGATGCTGGCACAGGCAGTACTTCTGCAGTTATAAAGAATTACGCTGGAAATTAATCATCAGAATAGTAAAGCAAGTAATCATTCATAAATGATTCCAAACGTCGGTGATCACTTAGCGATTATCACCAACCTGGCAAGGCTATTTCTAATGCAAATGGAAAGCTGTTCGAGCAACTTGAGGCCTAAAAATAGCCAACAGTGGCTGTGTGTGACAAGCTGTGACTTCTCCTGAAGATGGAACACATTCGTTGGAAGCAGGTGGTGGGTGTGAGCTGCGGCAGGATGACTCCAACCCAGCCATGCGGCTCCACAGAACGAACCAGAGCTCAAAGACCACTGCTCCTCACAACACATCCTGTCACATTTGCCTGAAATCTGCAAGTACTGTGGCGAGAAGTTAAATTAATGAGTTTTGCAGAAATTTAAGTCTAAGGACTTGAGCGACATGATCTGCATTGGTCCAAGGTTGAGCAGAGGGCTGGACCAGAGACCTCTAGACCCGTTACTCCATGACATTGGGCCAAGTGCAACTTTGTCACTTGTGGTAATTGCTCTTGGGATGTAAAGTTGAGTTGTGATAACGAGGGAAATTCAACACACATGTCTGGCTAAAAGCTGATAGGGGTTGGAACTAGACAATCTTTAAGGTCATCTTCCAACCCAAACAATTCCATGAAAACAAGTAGGATACAGAAACTGGCTTACAGAATTTTGGAGCCTTTCACTGGATGGCAGTTTGGATAACACAGCATTCTCCTACCAGCAGCATCCTCCTTCTACCAGCAGCAGCATCCTCCTTCTACCAGGTCACGTTGAAATAAAGAAGGTAAACAACTTCCTCTGTTTTGATTTTAAAAAATGTTCCTACTACCTCTTGACTTCTGTAATTGTGATTATCTTAATACTTTGGTGCAGCTGGTGGGAGCCAAACCAAATGGGAGACCTGATGCTCTGCCCTAGCTCTGCAGTGCTTGCTTTTTGGTAAGCGAACACCAGCGACACAAGGATTGAGCAGTATGAATCAAAGACCCAAGGGATAAAGAGCAGCTGGGGTTAATTTCTCTGCCTCACATCCAGGACACATCACAGTTTACGAAGAAAACAACCAGGCAAATACACACCACTACAGCAGGGAATGTGCCTAAGTGAGCCAGGACCCCAAAACAAAGGCTTATCCCGTGAAGATGCCTCCTTGGAAGGAATGATGCTCCCAAGAGGAGGCTGCCCAAGGAACAACTTCTGAGACATCAGAGAGTTGACGCAAATGAGGCCAATCAAAACAATCGATAAGTCTTGATCTGCTCTGGCACCAGACCTTTGCCATTCTCCTGGCAACTGATGCTTCTGCACTGACGAAGACCCGTGTCCAAGGTATGAGCAATAAGCTCCATCCAGCCTGTCACACAACAAAGCATCAGAGCCACCAGTGAAGAAAAATCCGCTTTATAGCTGGAGCTGCTTTGGGACCACGGCCTCAGAGCAGTCCAGCACCCACTAGCCTCCATCGATGCAGGCAGATCCCACCCAAAACTTCCCTTTTGTCCTGCAGGAACACCAGAGGCCCACATTTCCATGGAAAACCTCTGCTAAGTTTCGTTTTCAGGATTCAATTGGCAACCAAACGGTATTTGTCCCATTACAGCACAGGACCACACAGCAGATCTAAACTCAGGAATTTCTTCCTTGCCACAGAATCACAGAATTGTTTGGGTTGGAGGGGACCTTTCAAGATCATCTAGTCCAAGCCCCCTGCAGTGAGCAGGGACATCTGCAACTACAGCAGGTTGCTCTGAGCCCCATCAAGCCTGACCTTGGTCATAAGGGTCCTGAAACCAGTGAAGCTACACTAGGGGCAAATTTTGACCCATCTTCTGTTACCTGCTTTCTTTCCTATGAAATGCACATTAAAATACGATCCTGAATGTACAGTGGACATCACAGTCCATCAGTGCACATAAAGGACTTCTTGTTTCGTGAAAGGAACAAAATGGGGAGGCACAAAGTATTTTTATTACGATTACTGCAGCATTCTGAGTCCAGCTATTGAACATTTTATTGCTGGAATTAGAAAGAGATAATGTTACCCGTCAATAGCCTCGGCAGCAAGCACTGCGCTCTCTCTGGATAGCAGTCGTTCTCTTTGGGGCGTACACAAGATTTTTCTGGCTACCTGGACACCGAAACAACTCCAACAAGCTGATAAATGAGGCTGCAAAGACATACAGGTGGGTTTATAACACAATGAAAGGCAGGGTTTAAACTCAAAGCGAGATGGATGTATTAGAGAAGTGGAGACTGAAAGACAGGAGGTGACAAATGCAAGATCCTGCACCCTGCACCAGCAGAGAGAACATCAACTTAACTGATCCTGGTCAGCAGAACAGGAGCCAATAATCAGGGCTTATTATAAATCCAATATAAATTACTATTTAAAAGTGAGCTAAAAATAGCAAATAAATTCAGGGTTACAGGAACAGAGAAGTCATATGAGAGACACATGACATCATTTCCAAGAAGTTCCCAACAACCTGACTGGGGACACTGCACTCCTCAGACAAAAGTGCACCATGAAGAGGTACCCAGGAGGGTGATGCTGGGGCTGGAAAACACGTCATCCTCGGAGAGACTGCATGGAAGGGACAGCATAAGTGGGAGACCATTGCCCAGGACATGTTAGCAGTCCACAAACAGCAATTTTATTCTAAAGGACAGGAAGGACTGGTCTGTTCTCCACGTCCATAATAGCCAAGAGAAACAGCAGTCATCAGCTTAAGGGGTTGCAATGACTCTGGATATTTGGGAAGGTGCCTCAGCTCAGTGATGCTGGCTCTGGCCAGAGACCGACTGGGGCATCCCAGCGCTGGAGACAGCCAGGGACAGAACAGTCACCGTCTGCGAGCACCACGTCAATGGAGCTGAATCTACTCTAAGGCAGATGGGCAAGGTCAAGAGGATGCTTCCAGCCTCAGTCTCCAAAATTTCATCATTTGAAAGGTTAAAAAAAAAGGCTAGAGATTAATCAGGAAGCAAACAGGTAAAAAAGAGCAGCTACGAAGGTAAGCTATGTCATGAACCAAACGTGAATCATGCTGAGATGGACAGGACTCTCCCCTTACCCTCATATATAGATATACATAGCTGTGTGCATGCAGGGTGACACACAGGCAGCCATCAGTGCCGCTTCCAAAATTCTGTCAAGGGGATTTATCATAAAATCATAGAATCACAGAATTGTTTTGGTTGGAAGAGACCTTTAAAATCATTGAGCCCAATCGTTCACCCAGCACTGTCAGGTCACCACTAAACCACGTCCCTCAGCACCACATCTCCACGGCTTTGAAACTTCTCCAAGGACGGGGACTCCACCACTGCCCTGGGCAGCCTGGGACAGAACTTCACAATCCTTCAATGAAGAAATTTTTCCTCACATCTGACCTAAACCTCCCCTGGTGCAGCTTGAGACTATTTCCTCTTATTCTATCACTTGATCAACCCCACCCATCTCCAACCTGCTTTCAGAGAGTTGTTGAGAGTGGAGAAGGTTTTCCCTGAGCCTCCTTTTCTCCAGGCTAAACAACCCCAGGCCTCTCAGCCACTCCTCACAGGACTTGTTCTCTAGACCCTTCCCCAGCTTTGTTGCCCTTCTCTGGACATGCTCCAGCCCCTCAATGTCTTTCTTGGAGTGAGAGACCCAGAACTCAACCCAGGATTTGAGGGGCAACCTCCCCAGTGCCCAGCCCAGGAGAACGATCCCTGTCCTTGTCCTGCTGGCCCCACTAGTGCTGGTACAAGCCAGGATTTCTTCAAAAGCTTTCCAAAATTCCTCTCAGGAGAAGCCTGAAGGACTTTGCAAGGAGATTTTGGTTTGCTGGCATTCAGAGAAGGTGGAGGGTTGCTGGTTTTTTTGTGCCCTGTCCTTTAACTACAATAATCTTCTCTCCACCTCCAAGGGAATAAAAAGTTTGGCAGCCACTAGAAGTATAGAGCCAGACTTCAAGCCGGTCCCAAACCCAGGGCCCGAAGAGTGGAGCTGGTTGAGAACACTAGTGGAGATAAAAATGAGCCCAGCTGATGTTTTTGTTAAAAAGCTGGAGAGCCAAAGTCATCCCTGCTGGACACAGCCAAATGTCCTCTCCTGTCCCCTCTGGATAGCTCTGAATAGCAGTGGAAAAAACCTAGCAGTGAAGGTGTGATTATAAGGAAATAACTGTTCATTATCAGATAATTGGTGGCTCACGCTGCACATCTCATCACCAGAAAAGAAAAAAAAATTAACAAAAAAAAAAGAGCCTGATAAAAATAGAAACGTTTTCATCACAGAGCTCTAAACAGAAAGGACACGCCAAGCGCCAACCTCACAGTTGCAGCTCAGGGTGCAAAGCTTTGCTTTGCCTCCTGCTTTGCAGGCACCACAACTCTGTCCTTACTCACACAGGTAAAACCCACCAGGCTGTGTCCCTGCCAGGGGATCCCTGCGGAAAAGGCCCAGAGCAACCCCACGGGCACCACAGCAGGTACAACCCAGTGTCTGCAGCATCACCTCCTGGCTCCTTGGCTTCTTTGCAAGCCCAGTATCTCCATCCAGAGAGACTGGAGGGATCAGCAGGAGACCAGCACACCTCCAAGGGGTGCCTCATTTCAGTGGATCAAACCTTTATGGAACAACTAACACCAGGGAAGGACAAAGGCAAGGACCAGTACCAGGAACCATGATGAAGAAGGTCTTTGCTGAGAGACCACGCAGACATACGTTGCACTGCTATAGAACATCGCCATGGACTAAGCCCATCCATCAGGACCTCAGTTTTCCAGCACATCCTTGACAGGTCTGAAGACAACTGGTCCTCCTGGGAGAAGCCTGAGGGACACTTTGAGGTTGCATCCATTTGTAGTAGGGAAAGGCTTTCTGTCACCCAGACTCCCGTAACACTCCTCCCTCCCCTTCCCCAGGGTTTCAAACTGCAGAAGACAAGCCCTTCTATAATCACTGGTTTGGGTTGGAAGAGACCTTTCAAGTTTATCTAGTCCAACCCCCCTGAAGGGAACAGGGACATCTGCAACTACAGCAGGTTGCTCAGAGCCCTGTCCAACCTCACCTGGAATGGTTCCAGGGATGGGGCATCGACCACCTCTCTGGGCAACCTGGGCCAGGGTCTCACCACCCTCAGCATCAGAAATCTCTCCCTTATCGTTAGTTTGAAGAGGTCTTGTCTGCAGAGGGAACCTGTTCCCTCTTTGCACCTTTAAGAACCACGCATTTCTGTGCCAGAATTTCATTCACGAATCACTTAAGGAGTTTCCTGAGCACAGTGGGGACCTTCCAAGCTGTTAAAAGATCAAAGCCATGTGCTGCATGCCAGGATCGCTCTGCTGCCTCCCTGGGTACCACTCTGTATGAAATTAAATTAAAGCAGACGTTGTAGGACACTGTCCAGATAGAGACTCCAGGCTTGCTAAGGAAGCCAACCCCAGATTAGCCCGTGTGCCACCCAAAGAGTCTCAAAGTCCAGCTGCTCCTCTTCCGTAGATTCCACAAAAGAAGGAGCGATGGCAACACCACAGAACAAGTCCCCAGCCCACACCTGGTACCCAGGTGCCCTTTCAACACAACCTCCATCATGGGAGTTTAATGGCAATATTGAGATCCTCCCTTTGGGGCGTTCTTGAGTTATTAAATCACTCAGCAGATGAAACACTGATCAACAAATCCACCATTCAGGCAGCCCTGATAATACACTTTAAAATATTCCAAGTCAAATTCCTGTGGCAGGATCAAATTCAGCCCCAGAAACCTCCTTAGATGGAGCAGATCCACTCCAGCTGGGGCTCCACTGTGCCCTAAAAGGCTGGATGGGCGGTTACTCACTCCACTAAAACCCACGTAAAAGTGTCTGCAAGAGCATTTACTACCTCTGATATATCAGCAATGCAGAAGCAAAAACCTCTGTGACCCATTCTGAGTCTCCAGGGTCAAGAATATCCACCTGCAGAGGAATATCATAAACCTGTGCTTTGCTAAATCATCCCTCCTCTCACAGGTGCGTACGCTGAAAATTCACAGCCAGCACACAACCTGGGAGAGTTCTGCAGGGAGGACGTGCACCACCCACAGCTTCAGGACTATCTGCAAGTAGACCAGCGAATATTTAGCCCCACAGACACAAGTGCTGTCATAAAAAATTAAAAGTAATTTGCTTTTGCCTAACGAAAGAACAAAGCACACAAAGAAAATGTACAGTCTTTGTTACTGAACTGTGCTGGTCCATTTCCTTGCTCAGTCCTTGAGTATCCAGGGATTACTGTGAATTTGCACTGCTCCCTTGCCCTCAGACAGAGGAGCCACTGCAGTTTAGTGGCACCACGAGCGAGGGAACAAGAAGTCTCTGTATCTCTGCAGTGGTTGCAGGCAGGAGCTGGGCACGAGCTGCTTGCACAGCCCGAAACAGGCCACGAGAAATGCAGAAATGGCATAAAATTCAAATGTTAAGATATTCTGGAGGAGATGAGCTTTCTTCAGAGCAGAAACTCACAGAAGCGACCACCATTGTGGAAACAAAGTGACACCCTCTTATTTCACGGGCAACGGCGACAACTCCCAGGCATGCAGCAATTGAAAACCATCGAAAGTCTTGGATGTCTTCCTAAGTACGTCACTGAACATACATTTTTAATGATGCTTAAACATTTTCCAGCCTCAGGTCATCTGCGATTTCAGCAGTTCGGGGAGAGGAGCTCACAGATGGGCCGGCCTCTCTTCCTGACGTCCATCAGCAAACAGCAGCAGCGCTGTAAGGACTCGGGAACCAGGCAGCATTTGAGAGGCACATCGCCTACCACAAGCTCCCGGCCCTTGCACAGTGATGTCATCCTTGGTGAAACTGGAATCACTCCCAGGGGATTCACCACGGAGGAACCAGGTCCATTGGTTTTTTATTTGTTTTACCAATAAGGTTGTGGGTTTGTTTTCTTTCCTGGAGATCTCCCATCAGCAGAGAACACACGACCTGCCCCAGGGGCTTCCTCATCCTCAAGGAAACCAGTGGGAGATGTACAAAGGAACCTCCTCCCTTCCCATCGGCTCTCTCCTCCCTCGCTAACCCTCAGTAACAAGAATGAGATGACGGAGGACCTTGTTCCCAGGGAGGGGGAGGAAGGAGATTGCTGGGCTGCGATAGCACCGTCCCCGTCAAACCTGCAACCACCACAGCATCACACGGAGGACAGCAATTGGGGTTTCAGATGGCAGCACCAGTGCATCAGCGGTGAAAGTCTGCTGAGCCATGGGCTCAGCTCAGCGGCTGGGCAGCCGACCCCAAAATCTCTGCTGCTGCGATGCTGCCCAGAGCACGCTGCGGGCTCCCTTCGCCCAGAGCCACCAGCAAATGCCTTCCTCACCCCTGAGACCCGGGTCACACACAGCAACATCCCGGTAGCTCCTAAGCTCAGCTCACCCAAGGTTTTGGAGAAAGCCTTCAAGAACCACCCTGGCAGAGCTGGATGTGACAACCTCACATTAACGCGTGGCCTCATGTGCATTTCAATCCGCCTGAGCCGCCGGGGCTCAGCTTACTTGGATGTAAGAGGATCAGGAAGGTGTAAGTTACCCACTTTCCTCCAATTCCCCAAGGGTCAGGGGACATGCCAGTGGCAAGGGAGGAACTCTGCAGGACCTGGGAACCTCCCAACCCCTCTGCTCTGCTGCCCCAGGCATGGGAAGGGACAAAGCAGGTCACAAACAGCCCCAAAAAGGTGTCCAGCTCACACCCCCTTACCACCACTTCTGCCTTTGGAGTTAAATCCAGGGAGACCTTCTTGCAGACTTTCACCACTTCAAGGAGCCAATCGGAAAGACGAGGACAGACTTTTTAGCAGGGCCTGTTGTGAAAGGACAAGGGGTGATGGTTTTAAACTAAAAGAGGGAGATTTAGACTGGAGAAAAGGAAGAAAGTTTTGATGCTGAGGATGGTGAGACCCTGGCCCACGTTGCCCAGAGAGATGGTCAATGCCCCCATCCCTGGAAACACACCAGGTGAGGTTGGATGTGGCTCTGAGCAATCTGCTGTAGTTGCAGATGTCCCTTGCCACTGCAGGAGGTAGACAGACTTTAAATGTCCCTTTCAACCCAAAACAATCTCTGATTCTATGATAAATCCTGCTCCATCAGTACTTGCACACAGGCAAAGTCCCAGAGCACACACCTCCACCAGGTTCCTCTGGAGCACTGGCCGCTGGCAGAGGGGACTGGAACAGGCTTGTCCAGCATCTGAACTGGAAGGAAAGACAAAGCTTCAGTTAGTCCCTGTGTAGGGAAGATTTTCACACCATAGGGAAAATTTTTCCAACACAGAGCAAGAGTGAAGCTTCAGTGAAACAAAGAACCTCACCTAAATGCAAAAGATTGAGTGAGGTACACAGGAAACTTGCGCTGGGACAAGCAAACGCATCGAGAACGTGGTGTTGGGGCCACCGCTGGCTGTGGAGGGCTCACAGAGAGATGTGTCGCTAGTTCCAAAGCCAAGCTAACTGGATGCATAACCTTTACCAACCAATAACTGCTAAGGCGGCTTCAGTCATCCCCAGTAATCTTCCCCCGGCTGAGGCGAGACGAATGCCTGCACAACCAAATGTCTGTTTGCCTGGACTACAAGTTCTTTAATTAAAAGCTGTGGTTTATCAGCACCGCTCAAGCTTCTTAATTCACAACGAACAGCAAAGCCATCGACAGTAACTAGTGGGTTGCACAGCCTTACAGCCAGCACGGTGCTGAGCCGCCAGCGCTGCTCTGCTCTGACACCGGCTCAGCGCTAGATGCACGAGAGGAGGAGCACGAGGACAAAGCTCCTATGTTCCCCACTTGTGCAAAATTGTAGAGGCACAGAATCGTTTTGGTTCAAACAGACCCTTAAGATCATCAAGTCCAACTGTTAGCCCAGCACTGTCAGGTCAACACTAAACAAACCCTGTCCCTCAGCACCACATCTCCATGGCTTTGAAACCCCTCCGGGGATGAGGACTCCACCACTGCCCTGGGGAGCCTGGGCCAGGCCTTGACAGCCCTTTCACAAGGAAAAAATTGTTCCGCATGTCCAGCCTAGACCTTCTCCTGTTGTTTGTTTCTTGGGAGAAGAAACCGACCCCACCTGTCTCCAACCTCCTTTCAGCGAGTTGCTGAGAGTGAGAAGGTCTCCCCTGAGCCTCCTTTTCTCCGTGCTGAACAACCCCAGGTCCCTCAGCTGCTCCTCACAAGACCTGAGTGGGCTGGAACAGTGACTCTGATCACAATTGCCTAAGAGGGCTCCTTCCTCGTCTAACGAGCAAAGAGCCCTATCAACCCACTTCCTAAAAATGGAAAGGTCATTTCATCAGTTGCACTCCATGACAAATCAGCCCATCACGGCCAGGACTCCACTAGATGGCTAAAATTAAAGCATGAAGTAGTTACTTCAGCAACGCTGATGAGTGCCAGCAGCGGGAATCCTCTGTACATGAGTGATGGACCATCTGACATGGGCTCCATGCCCAGCATCTGCCGCCGTCACGTCCCCACGGATCCCTTCAGCAACAGCAAATTCAGGCTCCAAAAGCCAACAAGGTATTACAATCTTCATCATCATCATCTATTCCTTGGCTTCCACTCAGTCTCTACAGCTCCCATCCACGGATGGGTCACCTCTTTTTAGGTGTTGCTCCAGCCAACCTGCCATCATGCTCTTTGTGCCATCACGCTCTTTGAATAAGGACTCCAAGAGATGCAGCTGCTGCCGACATTCTTCTCACATATTCCAGTGTCTCTTTTTGGCCCTCTGTCCCACCCCACAATCCAAGTCCACCCATAGGCTCAATGGTGGTGGAGCTGTGACATCTCTCAGCTCAGCAAGAGCTGGCTGGTGCAAGAGCTGATGGGGTGATGCAGTAGGACCATGGAAGAAGAGAGAGGAGCAGGGACAATGTGAACTCAAGTTACTCAAGTTTCATCAAGTTACTGAAAATCTGAAATCTGCCTGAGGGAAGTTCTGTATTTAGTGAAAGCATGAAGCTGGAGCAGACAGAGAGATGGGGGAAAGTAGAACCAGGAGACTGCACAGAGACATGAGGAGGTCTGCAAAGAAGGGCAGACTCTCACTCCCTCTCCTCAAAAAGTAAAACAAAACAACAAAACAGAACAAAAACCACCCAATCCACTCTTCCCTTCACCCTACAGCTTGGGCCACTTTTTCCAAAGGCTTCCCAAATCCTTAGTCTTGTCAGAAAACACCAGCACAGTGAAGAGGGCAGAAGCATTTCCTGTCATCACCACTGGTGACACTGCAAGAACAGTGAGGGGGAACTTGTGTCGCCTAAGGAGCTCCGGGGGAGCTGTGCCAGACCCCACAGCACTACGTGGGGGTCAATCCTACTTCCAGCCTGTATTTTCTACTAGCTCCTTCCCACCTCCACCTCCCTGCGCCAGGTCTGTTCTCACAGCTCTGCTCCTTTCTGCCTGTTCCAGCCTGAGCGCCTGTTTTTGGACCCCGAGTTACCCAACACAGGAGTGCAGCCCCAGTCCCCCACAGCAGGAGATACCTGCGAATACCAACCTACCATGTCCCCTTCCAGCCTCAACACAGCACGGACAAGAGGCATGAACAAGAACATGGTCACGCTGCTCTTGGTGGCAGAGGTACCCCCTGCCACAGCCCAGTGCTCTTCCCTTGCTTTATTTAGAAGAGCTCAGCCCCAGTGTCATTCACTCCTCAGAAGGGATAACATTCAGCAAAGCCAGTTGTCCTCTCCGGGATGCTTTGGGATGGGACGCCAACACTCCCTGAGAAGACACCCAGCCAATTCAACCGCTTGAGTAGTCCCCGTTGGCTCACTCCTCCCTGCCCAAGGGATAACACTGCAGTAGCTCTGCCCACCGTGCTCCCCCTCACACTGGTCGGCACAGCAGCCTGCGAGCCACAGCAGCCCGCAGATGGACACACTGAGTCAACAGGAGCCATTGGTGACCATATCCTACAGCCGTTCTCCTTCTGGGATCAGAGGAACATGGCACCTCTCTCGCTTGGCTGTTACAGGACTGTTCCTGATGCTGCGACCGGAGCCGAACCCCTTCTGCCATCACTGTCCTGCCCTACGACGAACAAAGTGACATCCATCCCTGACAAGGTCATGGTCAGGCCATGCTGGGGCTCAGGGAGGGTGGACAGCAAAGAGAAACTCAGCAGGGCTTGTGCTATTTGGGGTATCTCCACATTCTCCAACACTTTGCAAATTCACGGATCACCCAGACAGGCTTTTCCCTGGAGACGCTGTAGATAACTGTCCTGGGTTGGGGAGGAGGCTTCCAGCACTGAGCTGTGCTGCACCTTAACCCCAACAGACGGCAGGTCCAAGCCACCCCTCAGCTGCCTGAGTTGATACCATAGACGGGGCCATCAGAGAGCCTTAACAAGCTGAGGCTCCTGGGTGTTCATCCACCACTGCAACGAGCGAGGACAACTTCCCAAACCCACACTGGACTACCCCCTCCTACGACCAGGTGATTTTTCTGCTGCGTAAGCAAATGGAAAGGCAATTTGACCCCCAGAGAGCTCGAAGCGCAGCAGCAATGGCTGCAGACACACACACACACGTTGTCTGGAGCTCTACGGGCCGGGCAGCAGCTCGCTGAGGCTGGCCCACACTCTGCTCTCTGCACAGCAGTTAACTCTGATGATTTCCTGCAGAAAGATCCCCTGAACCAGCATCTTACCCCTGGAAACGCCACCCCATCAGCAGACCCGGGGCCAGGTTTGATTGGGAACAGAAGACAGGGAGAAGGGCAGTCACCCCAGCACAGCATCTTCTCCCCCACTGCTGTGCTGGCAACCAGTGCTGTCCAGCCAGCGAAAAAAATCAATCTACTTCTGCTGTACACGGGGGCTCTATTTTCAGACGGATGGAGCTGGGACTTCATCTTCTTTCCAGTTCTATTCTGGCATTTCTGGTCTCTAATTACAAGAACCAGTCTGTCAAGGTGGCCACTTCCTTCCTAATTACTCTATTTATGACACAGCTAACGAGCCCAGTTTGGCAGTGATTTCTGCCAACCGGCTCCGAAGAGGAGGAGGAGGGCAGCTCCGGCCTCGCACTGATCCGCTCCAGTACCAATCCTACACCACCAGCGCCCACAGCCATTTCCACCGGTACCAGCACATCCTGGGGAACGAGCCATCTTCTTCCAACTGAACCACACACGCACAGGGGCAGGAACTCACCTCCACAGCTGCTAGAAACAACAGGGAAAGGGGAGAAGAGCGCATCATTTGGAAAGAAATCAAACGGTCCCTGCCCTCAGCGCACGCTTCTTGCAGGACCTGGGAGTCCTGGCAGACAACAACTCCATCATGAACCAGTAATGTGCTCACATGGTCAAGAAGGTTAACGGTCTCCTGGGGTTCATTGAGAAGAGCATGGCCAACAGGTCAAGACAAGCTCTCCTCCCACTCTGCTCTGCCCTAGTGAGGCCACCTCTGGAGTACTGTGTCCAGTTCTGAGATCTCCAGGTCAAGAGAGACAAGGAACTACCAGAGAGTCCAGCAGAGGCCATAAAGAGGACAAGACTTTTAGTCTATCAGAAAGATGGACATAGACTTTTTAGCAGGGCTTGTTGCGACAAGATAAGGGGTGATGGTTTTAAGCTAAAATCATTAGACTGGAGAGAAGGAAGAAATTTTTGATGCTGAGGGTGGTGAGACCCTGATCCAGGTTGCCCAGAGGAGGATGGGCTGGGACTCCAGGCAATCTGCGCTAGTTGCAGATATCCCTGTTCCCTGCAGGGGGGTGCACTAGATGACCTTGAAAAGTCCCTTCTAATCCAAACCAGTCTATGAATCTACAATAAGGTGTGTGGCTGCAACTTGTTATTGTAATGTAGAATAAAATCCGTTATTGTAACACAGAATAAAGCACTTTTCACTCCTTACAGAAAGATTCCCACTCCTCAGTCCTCCTTCCTTAATTTGGCCAGTGTCAATGAACCCACCAGACAAGTTCCCATTGGCTCTAATCCAATCAAATCAGGCCTTTAACATATAATCGCAGAAGAGTGACAAAAATATCCCCTTAATTCCATCTCCAACTTTTTTTGTCACTGTCTGAACACAAGTCTGCATGAATTTCATCCTACAAGCACAGAACAAAGTATTAAGAGCAACCGAGAGCCCTCAGGCTAAGCGCTTTTGTTCGCAAGGAACCTCCCACTGAGCAGAACACTGGGACCACATTTCCCTGGGCTGCTCATTAAAAGTCATCAGCATTTTAAACATACCTCAAAGGGCTCCCTTTTGGAGGCAGAAGTGAACTTAAGGCCAAAATTTTCAGGGAAAAAAAACTATTACAGCATGAGGATTTTCTAAATGAAAAGCAAAGGATCCTTGGAAAGGATTTTCGCATTTTCCACGGGGAATGTCCTCACCAGAGAGACTTTTACGGCACACTTTGCACATCACCTTTATTTTTACAGTAGATCGGTTTAAAAAGCCAACATCTTCTCAGTTTTGGGGTTCAGTTTGTTGCTAAAAAATAAAAAAATAAAAAATATTTAGTCTGAGGGCGAAGCCCCCTCTGAGTTTGCCAAATATACTCTACATGTGGCACATGGACATGCCTGTGCTGTCCAAGGAAATCTTTATCTATGTCAATGCTAAGTTTCCCCAAAAAGCATCATTTTTTGACCAAAAAAAATTGGGGAAAGGTGCTTCTAAGGCAGCAAAAGACCAGCCCACCCAGGAAAACAACCCCCACCTCATCCTGCTGCATGAAACTCCCGCATCAGAAGTTGCCAGAGATGCATTAAAGGGAGCCTGATAAACCAAATATTGACTCAAATGGAGGGGAAAAAAATCCAGTCTGTGCTTGGTGTGTTCATGCCAAGAGGGCTGACTGTGACCAGCAGCCTCTGCCACAAGTCCCTCCCTTTGCCCGGCGCTATGGAGATCAGGTGGGGCATCTTCATTCATAGGAAAGGCCAATGAAGGACGTCTGAACCTACTGAAATCACATCTGTTTGCACACAGAACATACTGCTGTTTACATCTCACATGTGCAGTCCCACAATGAATACATTTGATATTGCCAGGAAGAGAAGCACCCACAACCATGGATGCTGAGGGGACTGGAGCAGCTCTGTGACCAGGAAGGGCTGAGAGCCCTGGGGTTGTTCAGTTGGAGAAGAGCAGCCTGACAGGGGATCTGATCAGTGCTGGGCAAGAGCTAAAGGGTCCCCCGCGGTCAAGAGGATGAGGGCTGAATCTTGTCAGTGGTGCCCAATGACAGGACAAGGAGCAGCAGGCACAAACTAGGACACAGGACGTGCCATCTGAACAGGAGGAGAAAATTCTCTGCTGTGAGGGTGGCACAGCCTGGCCCAGGCTGCCCACAGAGGTTATGGAGTCTCCCTCTCTGGAAAGATTCCAGACCTGCCTGGACACTGCGATCCTGGGCACCCTCCTCTGGCCGACTCTGCTGGAGCAGGGGGGTTGATCCAGATCATCTCCAGAGGTCCCTTCCAGCCCCCACTGTGCTGGGATTCTGT
>VWZK01020855.1:191344-244525 GCA_013396935.1 Baryphthengus martii | reverse complement strand
CCCACCCCGGCTGACTCAACCCCAAGACGCTGGAAACTCCACAGGAAGCCCAACAAGCACAACCGAGCGATCGCAGGGAGCCTGGCTGCAGTGGCAGCCTCACTGGCACGGTCGCATGAGGTCAGTCCCAACATCCAGGCAGCTTCGCCCCTTCTCCAGCCAGCAAATTACAGCTAGGATTTAGGAAATAGGATAAAGGGACAGGGCACATGTAGTAGTTTTTCTTGACAGTGTGATCCTGGGCTCCCTGCTCTGGGTGATCCTGCTGGAGCAGAGGGGTTCAACCAGATCTCCAGAGGTCCCTTCCTACTCCTACCATGCAGGCATTCTGGGATTCTGTGGTGGCTTCCATAATTATTTTGCTGTCAACAAGATGAACAAGGGTGGTCAGTTCAATAGCTAGGCAAACCCCTGGGGAACAGCAGAGGCACAACTACAGAAATCCCTGAGGATATTTGAATTTGAAAGTTGCTAAATTTGAAAAAAAAAATAAAAAATAAAGTGCTTTGTGCTTTCTACCACTCCC
Organism: Baryphthengus martii; assembly: GCA_013396935.1. Taxonomy (NCBI): domain Eukaryota; kingdom Metazoa; phylum Chordata; class Aves; order Coraciiformes; family Momotidae; genus Baryphthengus; species Baryphthengus martii. The sequence continues at coordinate 243,999 of VWZK01020855.1, read as the reverse complement.
TGTTGCAAAGACACCAAAGCCACTAACACCTTCCCAGTCCCAAAGCAGTCATAACCTGACCTCGACACCCTCAGAAGACATCTCAACTAGGTTTGCTCCTTGTGGTTACCAATGTCTTCCTGAAGCCCCTGAAGCTGTTTCTCCTGTGCTCACCACCCACTGCCCTCCCCTCAGTTTTCATGCAGCAGGAATCAGGCTGGTTTCAGCCTTTTGCAAGAATAATTCTGGTTTGGGGCATTTTACTCTCCACTGAAGCCTAGTTACATAAACCGCTGTGCATGTGTGTGTAGATCTGTTACATGCATGTCCTTGCATCATCCAGATAGAAAAACAGCTCAAGAAGAAAACCAGAGGGATGAGGACAATATGGATTTGATAAAAAGGCACATTTTTTTCTTAAGTAAAGCCTATAAATTCTCAATGGCTTGAATTTTGATTTGACCTATTTGCATTTCTCATTTCTACGCCCTTTTCTGGGGGAAGGAAATTCCATTTAGATAAAATAACTCAATGTGAAGTGATGCTTGAGAGTAGGACAGAGCCGCATGTCCACGTGGACTGTGCAGGGAGCATATCAAGCAGAGGCTGATGCTCACGCGCCACTCCACAGGGGTAGCTCCACACCACTCACCAGCAAAAATAAAATGGGACCAGAGTTTGGAATCTTTGAACGCTTTTATGTAAGGAAGATGAGATGACTCGTCTCACCTACCTTGGAAAGCCAGAAATGGAAAGTCCAAATCTGAGAAGATCCCCTTCCCCTAGTGCTTCCCACAGGGTTGGAGATGATCCATTCTGGGAGGAAGCAAAGAGCTCTTGGAGGCACCTGATTCTCTACTGACTACAAAGACGACCCTGGGTCAAGAGATCAGGCTACAGCTTTTAAATGGCATATAACCTGATCTCACCTAGAACGAGGCGAGATGGATACCATGCAGGAGACATTCCTAAGGAACGTTTGTAGGAGGAGAGAGAGGCTTGATTCCTAAAGAATTTTTGTAGGATTTGACCCTTTTCCTTCCTTAAACCTATTCATTGTTGCGAACTACATCACAGGAGCAACAACTGGATGTGACCACCAAGGAAGTCCAGGTGTGCATCACCCAGTGCCACCAGTTCCCAGCAGGCACAGATCCTCGGGACACCACAGCAATATAAACATAACACAGCAAGCAACGAATCGCCAGTGCCCAGGATTCAAGGAGCCTTCAGTGGTCTGGGGGGAAAGTTCAGAGCATCCTGCAAATCCTTGTTTCTCACCATTACCCCTTTCCTACTTTTGTAGCTCCCCTCCGCCAATGAAGTGACACAAAAGTTGTCGAAACTGAATGGCTGTACCCACCCCACCTCACAGACGTGTTCTGCTTCATCACGGGATCCAACCCAGGAAAACCATACCAAAATGGTTCAGTAGTGCTCGCAAAACAGAGATTTCTGCCCCAAACCACCACAAACTCAGAGCACCACTTGCCCTGTACAGGACAGTGCTCCTGCGCCTGGCACTGAGCAATCCTGAGACCAGCAATGGGAAATGCCTGGAATCACCTGGGGAGCAACAACAGACAGGAGGTGACAGCGCACAGCCGTGGATCACAGCTCAGGCCACACGGGTGTTCCCGGAGAACCGCTCTGCCTCTCGTGGTACATCAGACTGATGTGCGGGCAGTGGGGTCACAGTACCAGCACAGAAACGCTCTTGTTCTGTCTCAATGGCAAAGGAATTTGACTTATAACTAAAAAAAAAGTATAGCTGATATACTCAAACAAAGTAACGAGTCCGAACAGGCTGCAGCAGGACCTGATTTACCCACTACGAACAACACACTATTTTCTTTGTGTTATTAGAAGTGCACAAAAAGAGTCAATTACCATGAAACTGAACCTTCTCGGCAGTTGAGTTTAGTAAATCTGAACTGTGGGTGAGTTATTGCATTTTTTTTAAACATCTGATAAAGCGGAAAGAGCACGTGCCACGCACTTTATAAACCTCAAACCAACCTAGGAAAGGATGCGGCACGTGATGCCCAAGAGTTCCACCTCTGGGCAAGATGCCATCCCACCCCGCCAATGCCACCAGTGGACCCACACGGAATATTTTCCATATTTCCCTATCTCCCAGTGCTCCTGCGTGGGTTAAATACCCACACTCCCTCCCGAGGAAGGAACCTGGCCACCTAAAGCAGCCCCTCTATCGCTCCCCAATGTGTCTGCAGCGTGCCAGCTGCCGAGGGAGCACACGCTGGGCTGGATCCGAACGGTAGCAAGGGCAGGAGGACACCGGGAAGGCCACTAACCCTTGTGAAATTTATTCAGACAGCCGGTGTTGCAGAAGGAACAGATGGATCCCGTCTCCCAGCAGCCCCTACCCTTCATCCCCACAGTGGGCTCGCTCTGGCGGAGGCTACGCGCTGCATGGCTGGTAGCTTTAGGATGGAGAGAAAAAACAAACAACAAAACAAAATAAAAAAAAAAAAAAGAGAGAAAGAAAAGAAATAAAGGAAAAAGAAAATGTCCTTATTCAGCAGTCAGCCAGACACTGCATCACTGCACTTACAGTTCCACATTTCCCGTAATAAATTCTCGCCACATGCTGGTAGCAGAGCACTATGGCACTTGGCTCAGCAACCACCTCTTACCAGCATGCACCACGGAGCAGCCCTTAACTCCATCTCTGCCGGGAACAGGCAGCCCATTGGCCAATAAAAACCCAAAAAAAACCAAACAACTGCAGGGGGAATAAAAGACAACTCTGGGTCTTACCCAGGGGGGGTTTCACTGGGGCTGTCTCTGGAGCGATGTCAAACGAGCTGTCAGATATTCAGTCCAAAACCCAAAAGGATGCTGGGTTTTGAGAAGGCAGTCGATATTTAGAAGCTTGTCCCTTTAAATGCTGCTGGAGGTTATTTTTAGGACTCTTGCTTAAAATACATCTCGGAATATCTTCATTTTTCTCAGAAACTCCATCACACATTTTACTCACACACCAATATTTCACATCCCCCCTCAACAGCTGAAGAACACCACCTCGGAGGTTTCACGACCATGTCCCGTCTGATGTCTATTTTCTCGCCCCTCCATTGTGACACAATTGGATTTTCCCAGCCTCTACTATTTCATGAGCAAGGCCGGAGGAAAAAATGCGTCATAAATCACAATTCAGTGTAAGAGGAGCGGCTGCAGCCAAGACGCTGCTGAACACAGCACCCTGGTGTGAGGAGGCGGGGGTGCGACCACTGACACCCCTTTACGAGTATTAATAGTTTATATTTCATGCTTTTTCCTGCTGCAGCTGGATTGCAACGTTTTATAGCAAGGAATGGCAGGCTTAAGAGTCCATCTCTTAAACCGCAGCCTTCTCTGTGCACCTGCACACAGGGACTTTGCACGCATTCTGGGTGGAAGGACAACAAATTCTGGCAAATCAAGGTCTCATCACACAACGCATTCGAAGAAGGGAAAACTGCTGCCGGCACAGCATGTGCGGGCAAAACTCTCTTTGCTTGTTTGCAAATGGGTAAGAACCAGCAGTTTTTCAAGCGGAAATAGCCACAAACAACCCAAGTACAGCAACTTTTAACTGGAGGGGAAGGACTTGGGGGGATTTAGCTCAAAACGAGTATTTCCATTCCCGACAGCAGGTCTAAGAACCAAATGGAGCCAGGATCTGTGTTTTGACACTAGGATCAGAGCTAATATCTATATACATATATATATATCTCTATATATATCTCACTATGTGTATATATACATACCAAGAGAGACAGACATACACACACACACACACAGAACTATCTCCTTTACCCTTTTTCGCACACAAATACCCAAACTTGATGCACATGCCTGCGATCTGCAGCGCTGTGATTTCCCACAGTCATACCACTTATGATCAGTTCAGGAGCAGATTCCAACCTAGGCACCAGTAGATAGTACTAGTACCAGTGCTGATACCGACAGTGCAGGGATCGTCCCCCTGGACTAGGCACTGGTTCAGTGTTGGGCTCCTCGCTCCAAGAAGGACATTGAAGGGCTGGAGTATGTCCAGAGAAGGGCGTAGAGCACAAGTCTTGTGAGGAATTGGGGCGGTCCCAGGGTGCAAAAGGATGGGGCCAGACTCTTGTCAGTGGCGCCCAGCGACAGGACAAAGGGCAACGGGCACAAACTGGGACCCAGGAGGTTCAAACGGAACAGGAAGAGAAAATTTTTTACTGTGAGGGTGGCAGAGCCTGGCCCAGGCTGCCCAGAGAGGCTGTGGAGTCTCCTTCTCTGGAGAGATTCCAAACCTGCCTGGACAATGTGATCCTGGGCACTCTGCTCTGGGTGACCCTGATGGATCTGGGGGGCTGGCCAAGATGATCTCTAGAAGTCCCTTCTAATCTCTACTATGCTGGGATTCTTGCAGAGCAGCAGACAATCAATAGGTGAGTCAGAGGTGGGACAGGGGTGAGGGAGGGGGAGGTGTCACCCAGAGCTGGCCAAGGGAGTCCAGGGAAAAAACAGGATAAAAATGATGAATGAGGGGAGCCAGAAGGAGAAAATTCATTTCCCTGTGGCCCGGCTGGCATCTCCAGGGACACACATCACCTCCCAGATCACAGCTTCTTATTGGCAATATCAAACCATTCTATGATCATAAAATTCTATGAAATCTTAAAAATCCACCCTCCCTTTCAGGTTTTTTCTTTCAAAAAGTTTTTGTGGAAGAAAACAAGGCAAAAAAGTCAGGGTGATGATTGTAGTTTGGTTTTAGACTGAGTTCAAGTTTGATGAAATTCTAAACCAAAGAGGAGACACTTTAAGGTTTTTCTGCCTTCCCCTTCCTGAGTGTGACCACTCACACACAAGCCTCTCAGAAGTCCAGGCTATACGCTTTAGCGTGACATTTCTATTCCTCATTGTTATTACTCATCTAATCTTGAAAGCATCCATAGTCCTGAATTTTCCAGGATCTTTACAGCTGTGCCACGTCCAAAACCAACTGCTAAAAACATTCAACGAAATTTAAAAGTCCAGAGCTCTAACAGGATTAGTGGTACTAAAACAACTCGGCCTCCAGCTCACTCTTTAAAAATCGATTGGAAAGGCTTGATTTGTAGCTGCTCTAAGAACTTCTGCCTGGCTTCGCAGCAGAAAGCAGCACCGTGTACGCTCAGAAGGAAAGGATGCCCTGGGCAGGGACCCACACACACTCACCCTTGTGGTCTCTGCAAGCTCTGGAGACCATTCCCATATGGGGAGATTCATCGCTTCATAAACTTCCACGTTCGTTTGAGGGTCTAACGAAATTTGAGGTCTTTCTCAAACCCTTTCATACCCATTACACATACAACCCTACAAGCTGCAAACCCCAGTGCTCAGAAAACAGACAAGCTTTGGTGGCTCACAGGTGCCGAATGGAGCCCAGCTCCTGCTCTGTCACCATCCATATTGATCACAGTACGTACTGTGTTTGCCACAGCACCTCTTCCTCATCCAGCGCTCGGGACGGGCTCAGCTCGGTGAGGTGAGGACAGCCGGGGGAGCTCGCAGTCGCCAGGCTCTGACCCAAGGCAATCTCTCCCCTGGGACGCTCTTCGCAGGCTCGGTCTCCTCATTTCTTCCCGTTCCCTCTGCTCTCTGCAGCTCTCATTCCCCCGAGATGCCTCCTCCTCTTCCACCTCCCCCCTCCTCCTCCTCCCACATCTCCTACACGCAGGCAGGTGTCTGTCCTGCCCCAGCACACGGGAGCCACAGAACAGGCTCAGAGGAAAAAGAAACTTTTGACTTTTCAGCTGTTTGGGTTTTAAAAGCTTCTAACAGAAAAGCACAAAACCAGACTCTTTTTGGAGATGTCTTCCTGAGCCCATTGGGTCAGATCAGTCTTCCTAGAGTGACAGCGACCACACGACGACAGGTTCCTGGCCAAACACCAAGGTCCTCACTACAGGAGGCAGCACAACAAAATCACCTTCAAGTAATTCTGGGGACTTCTGCCTGCACTGAAGTACCATAGAATATACTAAGTATAATATACTAATTATAATAATTACAATAATTATACAAGTACTGTATAATACTACAATGAAATATCCTTTCCAGAAATGTCCAAATATTCCAAAACAAAGCAAAATAAAATAAATCCCAAAACCAACCCAAACAAAACCCAGCCATATGACTACAGCCAGGACCTAAAGAAACACAACAAGCAGGTACAGTTTAATGCAACTGCAAGGAAATGAAGAATCCTATAAAAAAAAAGTATTTTACACAGGTAGCAGCGGAAGAGGTCTCTAATACTTAGAGCAGCAACACAGGACTCAAAGGGATCCTGGGAAACACCGACGTGACGTGCAGAGTACCCATCCCACTCCCAACACCAGCTTGTCCAATCCTTTCTTGAAATCGCTGCTTCCAGATGCTCGTGCTCGAGACTCGTGTGTGTTGTGAGCAGAGGGTTTGTTTGTGAGCAGAGTTATTCTCAGCACTTACGTTCTTGATTTTCTTGCTCCAAACTGCAGGGACAGCCTCTGCCCCCTGCAGACACCAGGAAGAAACAGCCATAGATTTCTTCTGTGCAGAAACCGCCCGTGTATTGGAAAACGTGGGTTGCGCCTTCAGAACCTGCTTCCTCCTACTTAAAATAAAATTGGATTCTTTCGTGCTTTCCAGCTTGCTGAGTGTTCCCCACAGGTCTCCAAATGCTTCCATCGTTTTAAAATATGATACCCCAAAAAAACAGCACGTGTTCATCCTCACAAGCGTGAAGTAAAATGTGTCCTGAATGTACCACTTGCCTTAAAACAACCAAAATCAACATCATTTTTTTTTCTGCCGTACTTCATACTCAGCTTTACCAAAAATGCTTCTCACAACCCTGGCCCAGCATCACACACTCCTGCCTGCAGGTCCTCCACGGGGACCCTGGGGCCCTGCCCCATCTTCCCGTGACTGCCCCATGGCATCGGTGAGGAAACACCTGCAAACAGTCCCAAAAGTCTACCAGGCTCAACTGCGATCTGCTGGGCCATCCAGACACGCTGGCCCACCTCGCTGTCATGGAAGGAGCCGTTTCCTCTGGGAGTGCGTCTGTCTTGCCGTTAGGGGCTGGGGAGCAGAGGCAGAAGGCAGCGGGGAAACTTGAATTTTTTCCCTTCTCTTTTTAAAACAAGACATTAATCCTCCGGCACCTTTTATTTGTGCTGCTTACTAACAAGAGACTAAGCAGTGAAACGGAGCAGGACAATGCTTCTCTGGGTCAAGGCTCCCCATGTTCTCACAGCACAGGCAGGGAAGAAAGAAGCCACTTGCTCAGCTGACTTAAAAGAAAAGAGCAACAACAGAGAGAAGAAGAAGGGTGGCTTAGCTGAGAACCGGCTCAGGCAGACACAGCACCATTGGAAACGAAAGCCCCTGGTTCTGAGCAATCACAAGAGTTGCACATACCACCATCCAGTTCCAGAGCCAGTCACACGTAGAGGAATAGAGACAGAACATTCAGCTGCTCTCCATGGGGTCTACCATCCGCTGCAGTCTACAGCAATTAGTAGATTTTGGCAGGAGACCTCTTCCAGTCCTCCCCATGCAGCATCCAGCTAACTGGGTGCCCTATGTCAAACACAGGCCTGGGACTGGCAAGACTCCCTGCTCCATCTCTCCTTCCATGGGAATAAGCTGTACTCCTCAGGGGGAAATCCTGCCAGAGATAAGGTCTAACCTACACCATTTCTGGCTAGGAGAGACACCTGCCCAATGGCTGTCGTCGATGACTGGCAGAGAGCTGGGCTGCAGGTTCAGAGCTCTGAATCTCGGCAGCACCACAACCAGTTGTGCCCAAGAGAATAAGCAATCTCCAGCACTCTTCACAAAGAAGGACGATAAACCTACCCCCACAGCTTAGAAACACCCTCCTGCAGCAGAGAGGAGCCTATTTAGAAAGCGTTAAAGCTCTTCTATCCCCTCCATCCTCTCCAAAGGCAGTGTCAGCATCTTACCATCATCAGGTCCTTCTCTTCCCCGCCTCGCTGCTGCTGTTGCCGTTGCTCGTGCCTCCGCTTGCGTCAGAGGGCTCTGCACAACCCTGCCACCCTGGTCCCTGTCAGAAGCCGAGTGGTGGCCAGTGCTCACGGCACTAAGTGACCACTGGGCTCCCGTGCTGCCAAAGGCAACGCCTGCCGCTTCCCTCGACAGGGATCTGTCAGCAACTGCAGCTCCTATCAGCAGCCTCAGGGGAGAATCATAAACTGCACGTTTATCATCCTGTTGTGCTTTCATTCCTTCTTGTTCTACCTTAACACCTTGTCCAGCTTTAGCTGTAAATGAATGTTTCAGCTCCTGACGAGTGGGTTACTGCCAGAGGCAGAGCTGCTCCCTCAAGAGATTAATTCGAAACTGGCAAGAATCCTTAAAGCTGAATTTTTAGTTGAAGCTACAAATGTTATTAATAACTGAGCTCAAACCCCTCTGGTTATTCATCTCCACAAGCGGTTTGCCCGCCAGGGTAATGTCATTACAGCACCATGAGAAGTGATTTTAGGTGGGAAGGGTGGGTGCAGCTCTGAACTCATCTCTGGAGAAGTCTCCCTGCAGCCCACACTGGTTCTATGTCTCATCACTTGTCTCAGAGCCACAGGGCTCGCCTCCAGCACAGACCCACGGAATAGCTGGAGCTGGGCCCAGCACTCAAACTGCTTCACACTCATCCCAGGACAGGGGTCCCACGAGAGAGGCTGATGAGCCACTGGAAGGGTGCTCCTGGGAACCCCCAGACAGGTTGGGCAGGGTTCCCTACCCCAGACAGGGGAACAGGGACACACAAGGAATTCAGGTGTCGCGAGTTGCCACCTCCTTTCACTACAGCATTCCATTCGGTGGGGAAAACACTCATAAATCACCAAAACCGTCACCTGGCCCACAGGCAGAAGGTCAGATACAGGCTTTGCTTTATACCCAAAGGATGTTCTTCCTCCCCTTCAAAGCCCAGCAGTGTAGAAGCTGTGGATCCAGGGCGCCACCAGTGAGGCTGCTCTGCTCCTGCAGGGACCAAGTTGCCCTGCTTGGGACTGCAAGGCCTCCACAGGTTGTCAGATGCCACAGAAACCACCAGCTCAGTGTCCCCACTGGGTCCTGGGCGCAGCCAAGGGACCCTTGTGGCACTGCTCACCTCCTTCCATCCCGTCTCCATCCAGTCAGGCCACATCCTTGTTCTGTGAGTATAAACCTGCTCGAGAAAAACTCCAGTCAACACCGACGTGGCAAAAAAAACAAAAACAAACACCAGGGAGGGGTCTAGGTGACAGACTTCAAGAACAAGCATCCCCTCCATTCCCCATGTGCTCCTGAACATCCCAGGTACACTGGGAGCATCTGTTTCCACAGCTACAGAAAGATACCTGCTGCATCATCAGACCTTGATGATCAAGACTGCAAGACGCTTTTTATAAATGCTATTACTCATAGACCAGTTTGAGTTGGAAAGGACCTTTTCAAGGTCACCAAGTCGAACCCCCCACATCAAGCAGGGACATCTGCAACTAGAGCAAGTTGCTCAGAGTCCTGTGCAATCTCACCCAGAATGGTTCCAGGGATGGGGCATCGACCACTTCCCTGGGCAACAAATTTATTCAAACACAGAGTCGGGGTCCTTGGGTGTCCCTGGGGACATGGGTCTGCTCCGCACACCAGCTCACAGGTCCTACCTCCCTTCCCCAGGATCACACATGCTGGTTTTTGACCTGCTGCCATCTGCATGTGGCCAGGCAGCACCGAGCCCAAGGAGGACTCAGTCCCAGAGCCAGCTGCCACCTTCTGCCATTCTCAGGGAGCGGAAACACGGTGTCCCCAGATTGGGGCTTGTGTCAACACCACAAAGCCCTGCAGGGCACCACGGGTTGAGGCCTGGAAAGGCATATTATGGATGGCACCTATAGAGAGAAGCAACTTGCAACCAACTAGAGCCGCACAAATGGTAGCTGGGATTTCTAATCACAGAAAAAGCAATTCCTGGGACTCCATGACCTCCAGCAGTGCCGCTCAACCTCAGCTGCTGTGCAGCTTCGTGCCTCTTCCCTCTCCGCAGGGCTGAAGCCACCCGTGAAGCGCTCGGCATCTCACAAAGCTCCCAGGCAACCTACCCAGCCCCATGGCTGACCGCCGTCTCCTCCCTCCTCGGGCTCTGCTGCCACGTAGACAGGGAGAGCCGGCTCACTGCTCTGCCACCACCTCCATCCCACAGCCCCGCACTCCTTGGACTGTAGAGCCCAAGCGCTTCCGAACTGTCCCATCTGCAGGGTCCCTCCACAGTCACCTTGGCTAATGTCCCGATTCCTGCTGCCCCCTGCTCCCTTCCCTAGGAGGGGAGACCCTGGATCCTTCTCGAGGGGTGAAGGGTGTGATGTGCTCAGCCCAGCGGGGCTCAGACCCCCAGCAGACGCTTGTCGACTGTCAGGAGCAGCACTCCCTGCACCCTGCCTCTCGCTGATGGAGCCAACAGAGGCAGCTACAAGTTACTAAGCTACAAGTTACTACTAGCAAGTTACTAAGAGATTTTCTTGAATTAAGATAAACTGAACAAAATAAAAGCAGCATTTATATCCTCTTCAAGTTGATCTTCACTTCCTAGCACGACAATTTTAACTTAATGACTCCTCAACTCAACAAGAATCACAAATTTCCCAGGCTGGATCCAGGGAGATGCCTCAAAGAAGCATCTATCGGTATCAAAGCTGATTTCAGAGCCAGAAGACCAGGTGCTGCAAGAGCACAAAGCACCACAAGATGCCAGCACCGCACGGTCAGATGAGCCTTTTCCACCCCGGCCTCTCAGTGCTGCAGATGTTTTGAGGTCCTCACGGTCTCCAGGTGCTGTAAGCAGCCTGAAGCCCTCCTGGGCCCAGGGAAAGAGTTGACGCTGGGGAGAGGAGCCGCAGCTCTTCCTTGGCAGCCTCACCAGAAGGGCTGGTTCTCCTGCCCCTCTGGAGAGTGTTTGAGAAGGGGCTGTCTGCTAAACCCCTCTCTTGGAAGTCATCCTTTAAAGGTCATTGCAAAGTCAAGTCTAGGCAAGTAAATACCTTCAGAGCCCTCGCTGCGGAGCTATCTACAGGGACATCTCTTATGCAAGGGCTGAGGAGCCTCATGGAAACTTCTGCAATGGGGAGGGAGGGCTTCATGGAAGGAGCGCGCCAGGAGAGGGCAACCTGCTCCTGCCACATCACCACAGCTGGGAGCTCAGAGCAAGCCACCAACAACCCAATCGTGGCACCCCGAGCTACAGCAACCGAGAGCAACAGGGTGCTCGGGAATTAAGTTCCATCACTTTGTTTCACACCTTCCACGCTCTGTAGGGTCCTACACGACTGCAGTGCACTCGGACACACCCCTTTCCTTGTCCCAAGGAGCATTGTCCATCCCATGAGCTCACAGATCTCCAGATACACTGATGCCATCAGTTCCACCAAGCTGCTGGTCCCACTGATTCCTCGACCTCTGAATAACAAACAAAATCATCACATCCAGCCTGAAAAAATACAAATTAATTTAGCAGCGGGAAGAACCTCAGAAGGACAAGCCATGCCCTTGCAAGTGAGGCACGGGCCATTCGTACCCCACTTCAAGCTCAAATTCAACTCTCCAGTCTGTGGACAGGGAGCAGAAGCTGATTTGCTTCACTAGACACAAACCACACGCCAGAAGGGTTCCCATCCAGCTCTGCCACCTCCACCACTGCCCTGGCCCAGCCACCAAAGAGATGCCTTCAGACTTTTGGAAGAGATCAGCTTTCAACTAATAACTCATGTCTAATTAGGGAGAATGTTGTTATTTTCAGATTTCAAAACTGGTTTTTCTCCAACAGCCTTTTTCTGTGCCAGTTTTGGTTTTGTTGTTTTTTTTAAAAAAAGAGGCACTTGGGAATTTTAAATGTCTAAACGAAACACCAAAATACACTGAGCCAACCACACGAGCTGCAAGCACTCCCCCGTGTTGCCGTGAGAACCCTGGTCACATTATTAAAACCTGTGGCAAAAACTACTTACAGGTGAAATTCATTCAGCTTAAAAATTTAAGTAACAAGCACCCGTTTTCAGTGCTCAGTGAGAGGTCAAGGCATGAAAGCCAAGCGTGCGAGGACCTCACTGCAGGACTCTGTCCTCCTCCACACCCACAGAGGCTCTCAAGCACCCGCGCCTCTAGATTGGCATCCCCTCAGAGAAACCACACGCTGAGGGGCCCCCAGTTACACGACTGGGCAGAGCAGACAAGCCAGCACGTCTCAAGGTGGGAGATTTCCGCATCTCCGGATGCTCCAAGCCGGCAGAGCCGCTCTCTCGCACTTGGTGCCAGCAGTGCCCAGGGCACGAAGTAGCAGGGCCAAGCAGCAAGGGCAAGAGGCGGTGAAGCCGCATCAGTCAACTGATTTCCCCCGCAGAGCAGCTCCACCTCCTCTGCCACCATTCCCAGTGTGACCCAGACATCACGTGCTACAGCAGCAGCTCTGTGAAATCCCAGTAGAGGCCTTATCAGGTGGCAACAAAAGTCAGGATCTGACCAGATGCCCTCACTTCAGAGTCAGTTTGTTCTGGCTGGGGCCGAAGAGCGTCCCACGCAGCCCAGCGGCCTGTGGATGGGCTCCCAGCTGCCTCCCCCATGAGTTACTGGCCACTTGCTTTGTTTCTCACCACAGACATTGGCTCCCTCCTTCCTCATCTGTCAACTCCAAACAAGAACACAGCTCGGTTGTAGCACCCTGGAGATTGCATTCTGGAGCACTGGAGATCTTCTCAATGCTAAGCAATAGCTAAAGGGCCCCCAGCGGTCAAGAGGACGGGGCTGGACTCTTCTCAGTGGTGCCCAGTGACAGGACAAGGGGCAACAGGCACAAACTGGGACACAGGAGGTTCTTTACTGTGAGGGTGGCAGAGCCTGGCCCAGGCTGCCCAGAGAGGCTGCGGAGTTTTCTTCTCTGGAGAGATTCCATATCTGTCTGGACACCGCAATCCTGGGCACCCTGCTTTGGGTGACCCTGCTGGAGCAGGGAGTTTGAACAAGATCATCTCCAGAGGTTCCTTCCAGTCCCCACCATGCTGAGATTCTGTGATTCTCATGTCCAGATGTGCTGCACTCAGTGAACTGATGGTCCTGACCTTGCACAGCTCCAGGTTCACCAATGAGTTGCTGTCAGTCATGAACACCAACCACACAGAGAGTAAGTTAAAACTCAACCCAGGAAGAGCATTAAGATGAGCAACACATCACTGGTGGCCAGTAGGGGACCACGCACACTGACTTTCATCCCAACTCCATGTAACAGTTACCAAAATGACAAACCAAGCTAATCTTAGCGAGCACGGCAGAGAAGCAATGACACAGCTCATCCTTCCCACTTCTGCCACCCACGCAGGAATGGGGATTTTGAAGATTGCAGGGAACACAGGCTGCATGCCCAGCCAGAGCCAAGGAGAGCCTGGCCTTCGGTGACAAGCTGGGACTCATCAGCTGTTTGCCTTCTCGCGCTTTCCAGAAGACAAGCCCAACAGTGGGACAGGCACAAGGACGGCCGACCAAGGCTGGCAAAGGCAGGAGCTTCTCCAGTACAACCTGCGCAGATGCAGAGTTGCTCGCACGTTTCCAGGTACTTCGGTGACTGGGTGACATGGTTGTCTGCTTGTAGAACAAAAGAGGGAAGTTAGGAGCTAAACAGCAGGTCGAACCCGTAACAGAGCAACTCCCCACGCTAGCAGCTGGCAGGTGTTCACTGAAAAGTGAGGCTGGCTAAAGGAATAAACTACATCATAGACTTAAGCTAAGCCTTGAGCTGCTCCCAGATCGCACTTTCACCGCAGCAAACCATGGCTAAAAGGACCTGAAGAAGCCATGGCAGAAGCAAGGGCATTGCTTTCCCCAGGCACTGCTAGCCTTGGTGGTACATCCCACTGCCCAGTTTAAGTCTTGGAGCAGCAAGGGCAGAGACACCCCTACATCCAGCCAGAGCTCAACAGCTCCTGAATCACCGCAGAATCATAGAATTCCAGGTTGGAAGGATCATCTGATCCAATCTTTCCTGGCACAAGCCCATTCTAGACAAGATGGCGCAGCACCCTGCACAGCTGGATCTTAACATTTTGTGTCTATTGCTGGGGACTCCCTCAATTTCCCTGGAGCTGATTGTCCTTGTGGAAAATTCTGATTGTGAAAGCTTCTTTTCAGGCAGAAAAGGCCCTGCCTGCACAGTCCCAGCCCCATCGCTGGAAACATGAAGAGCTGGGGGCAGCCAGGGTTTGGCCAAGAGGATCGGAAGAAATCCAGGGGGCTTTCTGCTCGCTCCCCTAGGTTCCCAAGCACTAAGCCAAGCACTCCAGAACGGGATGTGGCTCAGCCACTACTCCACCCTAGCCCATTAGCAGAGTCTGCCCTGGACCTTACATCTTGTCTTTGCTTAAGGACAACTCTTCCCCACAAAGCAGCCGGTGTGCTAAAGCTACAAAAAGCCACCCGCATGCCAGCTTCACAGCGAAGCAGCAACCCACACCACAAGCCACATGGAGGTCTCGAGCGTGGTCAGGTGGAAGCTTCCCCGCTTCCAGTGGGAAAGGCTACAGCAGCCCAAGCTCATCCCACCTCCACCCATTCCCGGACAAGCAGCACCAGGCTCTGCCTGGAAATGCCAACACTTGCGATGCCAGCCACTCTGAGGCCCATGAGGGCAGAAATCCCTGTAGCACCCTCAACAGCCACTGAGGGAGCCCACATGCACCCCTGCATGATGGCTGCCCGCAGGGCGGTGCCACCCGCCCCTTGGTCACAGCTGCCACGGGCCAGTCCCCAAGTACCGAGAGCAGCTTCACTCGCAGACAAATCACAGCGCTGGTGACATCTCACAGACACGAAGTTCGCTGTGCTCACACCCGGCAACTCAGGTCTTCACCATCAGCCAATTTCCTTGTGCCACACATCCCGCACCCCCTCCTCCGGCAGGAGCATCCTCCCAAGCACCCGCGTGGGAGCTGCGGCTCCTCCTGCTGCCGCAGCCCTTAACAAAACCCTCGCCCCCTCCCCTCCTCTGCATAGCCACATTCAGTTAGTTATTTTCTGGGGGGCTACTAATGCAGCCTCACCTGTAACACTGAGTACAGAGGAGCCCAGAATGCCCCCAAGAGCAGCAGCATGGAACGGGGGCAGCAGGCTTGGCCACAGTGCTCAGCCCAGCTCAGCGCCAACGCCTGCAGCTACATCTCAAGAGTCCTGCAAGATGCCTCGGGAGCTCGTGCCAGAAGTCTGCAGGAGTGTAACAGTGCAGAGCCACTGCTCGGAAAGCAAAGCACTAGCTTCACAATTCTTCACTGTGAGGGTGCTGGAACAGGCTGCCCAGAGACATTGTGGATGCCCCATTCCTGGAAGTGTTCAAGACCAGGTTGAACGGGGTTTTGAGCAACCTGCTCTAGTGGGAGGTGTCCCTGCCCATGGCTGGAGTACTGGAACTAGATGATCTTTACAAGATTCCTTCCAGCCCAAACCAGTCAGTGATTCTATTCCACGACCTCCCTTTCTCTTGCTCCCGCAGACAGCAGCACATGCCAGTGGAGGCGGTGGGGACGTACCTGTGCTGTCAGGCAAGGGGAAGAGCACGTTCTGCAGAAGCAGTGGAAAGCACCCTGAGCTGGGACACCACTTTCCATCCTACTTCCCAACCCTGCTTGTACACCAAGTGTCCGTAAGGCTAATGTGTGTCACTTCCCCGCTACCACTCCCACATCCAATCATGGGGTTCTTTCCAATGACAAGATCATGCTGGAGCATTTTTCCAGCCTCCCCCTTGCCTTTGGCTGCTGCTTTTGCACGATAAACCCTCTCCCACCAACACGATGCCCACACGGAGCAAGCAGCCACGTAGCACGTGCAGCAGCAGCTCCTTCGCTCGCTCCAGAGGATGAGGCGATGGCCTGTGTAGCACAGCATCCCCTGAGCTCCCAGCTGGAATGTTTACATTGTGTTGCTACCTAAGTACCATTTTGTGTGTTCCTTCATTGGAAATCATGATTGCAGATAAAACCTGCAATAGAATTGTACCTCACAGACACACACACGGGAAACAAGGAATGGATCAGCACAAACCGAGGAGGTAAGTGCACTTCTCGGGTGACTCTATCCCAATATGCTAGAGGAAAACAGAAAAGGAGGATTAAAAACACATCGGGAAAAAAAAAAGAAGGGAGGGAGAATGGGGGAATCCCTGGCTTGTGAAATACTGGAAAATCCTTAAGATTTTTCCCATCCTCCTCCTGTTTTCACTGCCACGCAGCAGCCTCAAGAAGGGAGCTGTCAGAGGCAGTGCAGATCCCGGGCTGTTTACAGCCCATCCAGGCTGCATGTCCATCCAGCAGGATCTCAGCAGCTGCAGATATCCAGAGTACCGGGTCCACCTGGGCCTCCCATCTCAAAGCCTGCAAATTTCTCTGGTTGAGGAGAATTCACAGGCTGATCAGACACACTCTGATAGCAACAAAACAGGGAAATCATTCTTATTTTCCTTCCTGATGCCTGGATTTCCAAGCACATGCCAGATGCATGTCCAGACCACCTTAACCACCTGCATTTACAAAGAAGTTAATGCTTCACAGCTCTCCATGATCAGGGCAACTGTCAATGGTCAAATCGCCTGCAAATCCCCAAGCACTCAGCCACAGCAGACATGCAGGTCCACGACCATTTTCTGCACATCCCAGCCCCAAAACTCTTCCCATGCCTCGGAGAGCCCTTTCCCTTCCTCACAAGACACTCAGGAAGCTCAGCCCATCACAGTGTGTGACAGCATGGTTGCCCAGCACTTACAGTGCCTGTGGCAAGGGAAAGGCTTGTGAAACAAAGAAGGGAGCCGCAGGAGACTGTGCCGGCACCATGCCAATGCCACCAAGATGCAGCTCTGACAGCGAAGCCCATGGGTACGCCACCAGATTAAGGAGGGAGCTGAAGAAGTGAGGGTTGTTTGTATGGTCTCTTCTCCACGAATCAGCGTGTGACCAGGTGGCCAAGGCCACCAGAATCCTGGCTCAGATCAGCACTGAGTGGGGCCAGCAGGACTAAGGCAGGGATCATCCCCTTGTACTGGGCACTCGGGAAGCTGCACCTTGAATCTTGGGTTCAGGTTTGGGGTCTCATTCCAAGAAGGACATTGAAGGGCTGGAGCATGTCCAGAGAAGGGCAACAAAGCTGGGGAAGTGTCCAGAGCACAAGTCCTATGAGGAGTGGCTGAGGGACCTAGAGATGTTCAGCCTGGAGAAAAGGAGGCTCAGGGGAGACTTTCTCCTCTCCACAACTCCCTGAAAGGAGGCTGGAGCCAGGTGGGGTCAGTCTCTTTTGCCAAGGAACAAGCGATAGGACAAGAGGAAGTGGCCTCAAGTTGTGCCAGGGGTGGTTTAGGTTGGACATAAGGAAAAATTTGTTCCTCACAAGGGTTATCAAGGCCTGGCCAAGACTGCCCAGGGCAGTGGTGGAGTCCCCATCCCTGGAGGGGTTTCAAAGCTGTGGAGATGTGGTGCTGAGGGACGTGGTTTAGTGGTGACCTCACAGTGCTGTGTTAATGGTTGGACTTGATTTTAAAGCTCTTTTCCAACCAAAACGATTTAATGATTCCCCAAGGGTAAGTATTCAATCGTGAAGACAAAATGAGATCCAAAGCAGCAGCCTGGAGAACACAGGGGACAAGAGAAGTCCACCAAACCCATTTGAGATGGCTCAAATATTCCACTGTCACCATTTCTACAGTAATCTCCAAACCCTCCAAACGCAGCCTGCATCAAACCTGGAGCTTCAGGTCCCCCCAGGCAGGCAAGGCCGATAACCAGCACAACTATCCCTAAGTGAGCCTGATCTAATCTTGTTGTACAGAGAATAAACGCTCAGAAATAAGGTCAGTATCAAGCCTCACAATTCCATTAGTGACGCACGACCGTCAGCACAGCGTTACCCCCAAGAATGGGCAGAAATGGCCAGCAGGATTATGGTCCTTTCCCGCATAGTACTAAAGAGACCTAAGGGACCAACAAGGACTTTTCAGAGGCTATTAAATAAATATATACAGAAAACCCCAAAGGCCAAGTCCTCAAAGGAACATTGCTGGTTTTCAAAAAGGCTGAAACTCTCCAGAGCTTGAAGAACTCCATTTTGACAGAGCTCCACAGAGTCTGAGAGCGGGCACGGCTCCACACCGCCTGACTTAGACAGGGGGTTCGCACACCTGCACTCACAGTATGTTAGAGCAAGCCTTTGGCAGGAGTGGCTGAGGTGTTGATTGTAGGTCACTGGCGGTGGTTGAAATGGATACTCCATTTCCCTCAAGTTGTGGTTGAAATGGATACTCCATTTTAACCACAACTTGAAGGGCAGCAGGAGAGACAGAGCACCTGCCAACTGCCAGAGGGAACACCAGTGAGCAGCAGAATGCACGAAAAGGAGAGAGGAATCATTGAGAGTGGGAAATTCAAGGAAATTACTCCATTTCCAGAACAAGAGAGACAAGGAACTACAGGAGAAAGTCCAGCAGAAGCTACAAAGATGAGGAGGGTACTGGAGCAGGTTTGTGACCAGGAAGGGCTGAGAGCCCTGGGGTTGTTCAGCTGGAGAAGAGTAGCCTGACAGGGGATCTGATCAGTGCTGGGCAAGAGCTAAAGGGTCCCCCGTGGTCAAGAGGATGAGGGCTGAATCTTGTCAGTGGTGCCCAATGACAGGACAAGGAGCAACAAGCACAAACTAGGACACAGGACGTGCCACCTGAACAGGAGGAGAAAATTCTCTGCTGTGAGGGTGGCACAGCCTGGCCCAGGCTGCCCACAGAGGTTATGGAGTCTCCCTCTCTGGAAAGATTCCAGACCTGCCTGGACACTGCGATCCTGGGCACCCTCCTCTGGCTGACTCTGCTGGAGCAGGGGGATTGATCCAGATCATCTCCAGAGGTCCTTTCCAGCCCCCACTGTGCTGGGATTCTGTCATCTCAGCAGCACTGTCAATTGTATTCTCCACAGCAGCAGCTCCTGGCACAGCGAACCCCTATCCTGGGAAAAATCCACACTTCAAGCATCAAAAAGACAATCAGAAGAGCAAGGCACTGGCGGCCAGCGCCTCTCCAGACATACGGGAAAAACAGTTTGCAACGGGATGAAGAAACACCACGTGGACGATGGGAAAAGGGAGCACTTCTCTAAAAAGAGCGGGAAACAGGCAGGACTATCACAGCAAGCAGGGAGCTGGCGGCGACGGTGTCCGCACAACAATGGCCGCGATTGTCCGGTCCTGCCACAGCTAAAGCAGAAGCACAAGCCAAGGCCACCGGGCCGAGACAGCGCGGCAAGGAAAGGGCAGAACCAACAAGGGGGTGATTCACAGAGTGGGGCAGGGAAGGTTGCAGGTGCTGGGCAGCATCACATCCCAAAGTCAAAATGTCTTCTGAAAACAAAGCCCCGACTGGGAAAGAGGGGAAACAACCAAAATACAGCCAGCAACAAAACTGCCGCTATCACTAGAGCAATTAAAAGCAAAACTGGGGAATAACCGAGCCTACTACAGCAGCGCTCCCACTGCACCTGTCACTTTGAACCACAACTACTTGTGTTCCTACGGCCGTCAGAGCTGCACCCTGGAGTTCACCCACCAAATCCCAGTCACACCACACACAACCACACCAGGCTGCTGGTCTCATAGGGACTCCCCCACCCCGGCTGACTCAACCCCAAGACGCTGGAAACTCCACAGGAAGCCCAACAAGCACAACCGAGCGATCGCAGGGAGCCTGGCTGCAGTGGCAGCCTCACTGGCACGGTCGCATGAGGTCAGTCCCAACATCCAGGCAGTTTCGCCTCTTCTCCAGCCAGCAAATTACAGCTAGGATTTAGGAAATAGGATAAAGGGACAGGGTACATATAGAAGTTTTGCTGGACGCAGCTGCTTAGCTTTTAGTACTGTACTGCTTAAGGACCTCCCACGTCACATTCTGTATACAGATAGTTACAGCTTGTTGCTCCAAGTGATGAAATTGTGCCCAAATCTGTTCAATCTTTCTGCATTTAATGGCTTCCCACAGCAAGGGTCACCATTTCATTTTGTGTTGTACCAAATATTAATTATTCCCACTTCATTTAAACCTATGACCTGATAACTGTCTCCTTCAACTTGTTACAGGCCATTTTCCTGCAGCATTTACTATCTTCCACACAGCACCTTTGGGTATCATTCTTCCAGGTGGAAAATTTACTTCCCATCCTCCACCTTCCCTTGGTGGACGAGGTTAATCCCTCGGTCTGGTTAATCATCTACCTGTTTGATTTGGGAGGGAGCTTTAAATTCTGATGAAAATGTCTCCAGCTGATGAGTGCTGGGGCAGTGCCGCTGTCGCTCTGCGAAGGTGAAGTTGTAGAGAGGCTGATGCACGAGCTGACAAAAGCCCAGAGGATGATGTAGGTACAACACAGTGAGCAGAAGAGGCTGGAGTTAGTGAAGAGCTTACAGCAGTGTGAACAGAGGGCCAGCACCAAAATCTGATTTTTGGGACAGACAAAGGCAAGTGTAGTCCGAGCCTGCTCTTCCTAGGTGTACTGCGGGGGCAAATCAACTTTATCAAGACTTTGCCAAGGCTTTATAAACCCCACCAGCAGCAGGAATGAAGATGTGGGTGAGCAGAGGCAAGAGGTGAGCCATCCAGCTGCATCTGGCGCCCTTCTGTCCTAACATTACACTAGACATGTTAGATGAATTAAGCACCATGTGGTAATTGAGGAGAGAGCTGAGACAGTGACTCAGCTCTGCTCTCACTTTTCACGACTAATCCTCCCAGTATCACCAGGCAGGTTTCTTACCAGTGAAGCAGGACAAGGACAGTGAATATTCTCACCTGACATCTACCAGTGCTTACTCGTGTCCCAGCTCATAGCCTGTTACCAAAAAAGTCCTGAGTAGAGGGGAAACCAGAGCTCTTTCAGCTAAGCACAAGAAGGAACAGCAAAGTCTCCAGTCTCATACTTGGTTTGGGTTTAGGTTTTGCCATTTCTTAAAAATAGAAACGAAAATGTGTCCTGTGAAAAGGAAGCTCTCCGTGCACAGCGTGAGTCTGCCAGGAATCAAGTGAAAACTCTATCCTACCTGTTTATTTCAATTACTGAGGGAAAAGACTCTTTTCAGCCTCCAAAATAGTCTCCCAGTAGCAAAGATACTTGCAGAGTTAACCCAGTTTGCCAGCCCTACACCCCACCAAAACTCCAGGAAAGCAGTGAGGGATCCTGACTGCTGCTGCAACCCCAATGAACAGAGAATCCCAGTTTACACTCCAGCATGTTCAGGTTTACGGTTGGACTTGATGATCGCAATGGTCTTTTTCAACCTAAATGATTCTATGACTCTATGATTCTGTTCTGTTTTATTTTCCGTAGTGACCTGTGTGGCTTATCTTTCAAACAGTTTCAGTAAGATGTCAAGCTTTTTTTTTTTTTTAAATTATTAATTCCACACTGACACATTGCCCCTTTCTGGATGCAAGGGGAGAAGGACATCAGAGCACCAGAAAGCAGACACCCCTTCCCTCTCCTGGGTGCTTCTCACCTGCTGAAAACCACAGAGACAAAAAGCTGTTCTACATGTGACACTGTTCTGGGGTTCATCAGCTGGAGAGACCCCAGAAGTAGCTGACTCAAGCTCAACCATCTCCTCCCCTGACATGCAACCTCAACCAGACCCCCATGGATGTCAAGCATCAGTGGGGAATGCTGAGAACAGGCTCCTGTCACGTCCCCCTGCAGTGGGCAGGGCAGGAGGCAGTGCCTGGGAGTGGAGGTCGAGCACCATAAGGATGCTCCTCATGTCCTTTCCCATACAGATAGGCAGTGTTAGACAGAAACCTGCTTCTCTGTCCTCATTCACCTGCTGCAGTGTTCTCCCAGCCTTCTGGCACCCCAGCGCCAGCGATGCTCCTTCCTCATCAGCACAAACGCGTACGGCTGCTTGCCCACTGGCCAAGACAGCCCCGATGCATCAACCTGGGCTCTGCAGAGCAGTCCTGGGATCACTCACGGTAAGAGGAATTAACTCTGAGGACACTCCGCCTGCACATGCCTGAAGGACCGCAGCCTCCTCTGTCCACTTGTGAAGACTCACCCCATGGCTCTGTGCAATGCTCACCTCTCACTGGGACACAGCGTGAGGGCTGGAACCCCTCTGCTGTGAGAACAGGCTGAAAGAGTTGGGGTTGTTCAGCCTGGAGAAGAGAAGGCTCCAGGGAGACCTTCTTGCAGCCTTTCAGTACTTAAAGGGACCTGCCAGAATGATGGAGACAGACTTTTTAGCAGGGTCGGCTGTAACAGAACAAGGGGTGATGGTTTTAAGCTAAAAGAGGGCGATTTAGACTGGAGAGAAGGAAGACATTTTTGATATTGAGGGTAGCGAGACTCTGGCCCGGGTTGCCCAGAGAGGTGGTCGATGCCACATCCCTGCAACCATTCCAGGTGAGATTGGACAGGGCAACCTGCTCTGCTTCCTACAGGGGGGTTGGACTAGATGACCTTGAAGGTCCCTTCCAATCCAAACCAGTTTGTGATTCTGTGATTTGTTTCTTATCATAATTAAAAGATGTCTAATTGGGACAAAACACCATCAACCAGGTGAACACTAAAGTGCAAGGTAATCCATCAACGTCCTCAGCTCTAACTCCACACAGTACAAAGATTCAGAGCCCTTTTACAGAGTGTCTTATCCCCTCAGATCAGAGCAGAGAAGCCTGGAAAAACAACAATTTTGTTTGTTTTTTTTACATCCCCACAGCTTCCCAGCCTGGATCACAGCTCTGAACGGCAAACAGTTGAGTCAGCACAGCAGCGCAGCAGCACAGGAACAAGCATCCGCAGCCAAATCGGCGCTGCTGACGCACCAGCCTCACCCCGACAGCACGGCCTGAGTGGCTGGGGTTAGGAAGGCAGCGCGTCCACAGCCTTAAGCCAGGAAATCTCTGCATTTGCTATTTCTATGTAAAGACACGAACCAACATAACAGCGCGTGACTCCGGAGGCAGCATCACCGATGACATCCTGCAGCCCTGGGCTGGACGGGAGCTTGGCAGTTGGCACCGCTCCGCGCCTGCCCTTGCATTGACCACAGCCTGATGTTCAGCAAGGTGAAGTACCAACCAAACTCTCCCACGGTGAGATCCTTTTTCAAACACCCACCCAGTTGAAGGACTCGCTTCTCGCTCTGGGCTGGCTGATGTTCACAGGACCCACAGCCATCACATCCAGCCCAAAAGAGCCAGGCACGATGTCACACTCTGCCAGGCAAACCAAGCATGCCTAGAAACTTCCACCTTCTCCTCAGTTGGCTGGATTCCCTGTCAGGATTTACACACACTCTAGAGCTGCCACACGAAGTGCCAGAGTTTGCAATACTGTATGTAATTAAATCTGCACCTGGCACACAATGTACTTAAATAATTATGGAAAGCAGGTAAGTGGCTCACACACCAATCAACTTCTGTGTGACTTTATGGGACAGCTAATTATACAGAAGTCAGGCGATGACAGGCCAGGACTGGAGGCCCCCCCCAGGCCCCCAGAAGGGACACCTTTTGGTAAGACTTGTGCCTCCCCTGTGCTGAGTGTATGTCTGTCTGTTTACCCTGGGAAATTACTTGTCTTTTGAGCTATATAATGATTTCTGAAGATTAGTGTGTATATATATATATCACCGGCAATCTTATTCATGAATCCAATTGCTTCTGGTGAATGCAACCAGACCTCCAGCACAATAGACTGTTTGTGCATCTGGGGTCAGACCTATAAGCACGGGAAAACTCTGCTAGTCGCACATCCAACTGCTCCCTCTCAGGGAACCAGACCTACAGCATCCAGGCTGCCCGTGAATCTGGTGTTGGATCTATAGACATAGTGAATAAGCTGTTCGTGAATCTTGACTACTAACTGGACCTAAGTGTGGTCTGGAGTCGGACCTATAGCGACACATCTTAATTGGTGTAGCTATTAAGAGATCAGTCCAGGACTGGCTAGAACGCAAGGGGACTTTTCTCTTACTAAATTTGCCCGCACACACACTTCACGCAACAATGCTGCCTTCCAAAAAT
The DNA here is from genome assembly GCA_013396935.1 of Baryphthengus martii. Lineage (NCBI taxonomy): Eukaryota > Metazoa > Chordata > Aves > Coraciiformes > Momotidae > Baryphthengus > Baryphthengus martii. Next base: position 219,923 of record VWZK01020855.1, on the reverse strand, counting down.
GCAGCTACACTCACTTTGTGTCGACTGTGTGTTTTCACAAGCCAGCAGCATCAGAAAGCCGTCTCAGTCCCCACAGCCTCGGCCACCACTCGGCCGCAGAGCTGTGCCTGGGCGCGCTGGAGTCCAGGTGCCCGCAGCAGTGGTTCCTCTGGGCGAGCTGAGGGGTTTCTCCATGCACTAAGCCAACCACAACCCTCCTTAGCAGTGACTCCAAAAGCAGAGCTTCACAAACGTTTCACCCATGGACACGTATTCCCTGCAGTCAATTGCACAGAGCAGCTTCTGCAGGTGTCCTACCACCCAAACCCAGATCAAGACAGCAAGACACCACAAAAGAACCAAACCAAAGCCAGCTCAGGCTGTGAAACAAATACCCTCACAGGGCTTTCCCAGCCTCACCTTCACGCACCCCCTTCAAAAATATCTGGGGCATTTTTCTGAAGCTACATTTTCATTCAAGCAGAGCATTACAAAATCAGGTGCTCGCTAAATCTCTTGTATGAGGCCTGACTTCCAGCATTCCAGGCTTGATCTAAGAGTGGTTTTATTTTAGGACAGGCAGCTTTTTATACACTTTCAGGTTTTGTTTTCCACCACTTGAAGTTGTGCTTGTTTGTGGAAGAAAGCCAGGAAGAAATCCCAGGAGAGTTATGAGCACTGAACTATTTCTAAAATACTCTGTTATGCATCAGACTACCCCATGACACACAGGAGCAGCAGAAAACGCACCGGGGAGGAGCTGCGTAGCAGGCACAGGGCTCTGACAGCTTTACATAACGTCCCCAGCGTATGCTAATAAATACCACACCAGGGAGCAGCACGTGGAGCGGGGAGGAGGCCAAATACGTGCACAGAGAGAGACAGCTCAGCTAAATGTACACGTCGTTCACCTACCAAACCATCCTTCGCTACAGGTTAACGACAGCAGCACGGCTCTGGCACTTTGTTGTGAAGCAGGGGTTGCCTGGAGCACAGCTGATGTCTGCACTGAGAACCGCTTACAGCATTCCCCTTCCACACAGACCAGCACAGCCTCCAGGAGAAAGGCACGTCCATCCCACCTTCCAGAAGGAGCACCCTTAGGTCATTTCTGCTGACTCTCTACAATTTACAGTCATAATCAGGGGCTTTAAAGACCTATTCAATGCTCAACAACCAGACAAGATGGCACTTGGTGCACGCCACTATTCTTTACAACCTTTTGTGCTTCCGTGAAACCACCAGCTATTTTTAACTGCCTATGAAATAGTATCTGCCAGGCTTTCTGCACCATTTAGCAAGCCCAGAAGATTCGGTTTACAAGGAAGGATCCCGTTGCACATCGGTGCGCTCAGCCACGCTCTACCTGACTGGTTGTTCCTCATGCGGATGGCTTTGGCTTTGGCCAGCTCCAGGGCTGTGACCCAGCGCTGCCTCTCCACTTCTGAGTTTGCCTTTAAGTGGTACGTCCTTCCCCCGTTGGAAAGCACGATGTTACAAGAGTCCTCCGTATCAATATGAGCCGTGGACAGGTTGATGGTGCCGCGACACGTGTGGGCCATTTCCGCTTGCGTCCTGCAGGGGAACAGAAGGAAAAGGAAGCGTCAGTCCTGCTGCACCCAGCCTGTCCCCAGAACACCACCAACCACACCCCCTCCCACACCACAGAGACCCATGGAAATGTCCTGAGTGGGCACTGAGCACATCAAAGCCACCAAAGCCAGATAGTCTCCTCAAACAGAGAAACAAGGATGGGCTGCAACATCTAGATAGAGCTTGTTCCCTCGTCCCAACATCACCTCCAGCATTTAGGCTGCTGGTTTCACACCCTGCTGCAACAGCTGCTTGTGGTTGCCCCAAAAGTAAAATTACCAACCATACACCACTGGCCTGTTCCGTCTTGTTTGGATTGCTGCTCTCGTCCCCTCTCCTTGCTGCCCCACTCCCAGCACTCTGTATTTTGTGGCTCTTTATAACATCTCCCTTCAGTCACTGTCTTTGTTCTGGGAGGGCCATGACCTTGCATGCAAAGCTCATCACACATAAGGCAGATGAAAGCAGCACAATCACTCCTCAGCTGTTGCAACACCTCTACTACTGGCAAAATTGCTCAGTACTTCAGCAGGCTCAACCAGATGAACAGAAGTTTTTCCTGGGGCTACCCTCCCAAAGAACCAGCCCTCCTGACCCCCGAGGTGGGCAGTGCAGGGAGAACCCACCTGCAGCAGCCTTAACTCACAACCCCCAACTGCTGACAGCCACATCCAGGGCCAAAACCCCCCCAGGCTGTACAAGAGCACTGCACGTCCCTGACCTACACTACAGTTCTGCTGGTCCCAGTCAGGGACAAGGTACAGCAGGTTGCTTCAAAGTCATGGCCCCTCCAGAAACCATGATAGCTGCAAATCACTCCATCATAAAAGGCATTTTACAGAATCTCAGCAAGGTAGGGGTTGGAAGGGATTTCTAGAGATCATCTCATCCAACCCCTCTGCTCCAACAGAGTTGCCCAGAGCAGGGGACCCAGGATCACTGCGTCCAGGCGGGTTTGGAATCTCTCCAGAGAAGGAGACTCCACAACCTCTCTGGGCAGCCTGGGCCAGGCTCTGCCACCCTCACAGCAAAGAATTTTCTCCTCCTCTTCAACTGGGTTCCAGTTTGCGCCCATTGCCCCTTATCCTGCTGCTGGCACCACTAACAAGAGTGTGGCCCCATCCTCTTGGCCCCCAGAAGCCCTTTAGCTCTTGACCAGCACTGATCAGATCCCCTCTCAGGCTGCTCTTCTCCAGCTGAACAGCCCCAGGGCTCTCAGCCTTTCCTGGGCACAGAGATGCTCCAGTCCTTTCAGTATCTTCACAGCCTCTGCTGGACTCTCTCAGGTAGCTCCTTGTGTCTCTTGAACGGGGAAGCCCAGAACTGGACACAAGACTCCAGAGGTGGTCTCGCTGGGGCAGAGCAGAGGGGGAGGAGAACCTCCCTCAACCTGCTGCCCATACTCTGCTTCATGCACCTCAAGAGACCATTGGTCTTCTTGGCCACGAGGGCACATTGCTGGCTCCTGGTGAGCTCTCCTACCAATCCTCCTCCAGAGAGCTGCTTCCCAGAAGGACAACCCCTCACCTGTACTGGTGTAGGGGGTTATTCCTCCCCAGGTGCAAGACTCTCCCACCCTTTTCCTGACATGAATAAAAGCTGGAATTGAATAGATGTCAGACAATCATTGCAAGGACTTTGCAATGTTCAACCCTCGACCTAACACTGCAAGCTCACCACTAAATCATGTCCCTAAGCACCAGGTCCATGTCTTAACTCAGCTATTCGCTCCTAAAACTACGGCACCACCAGGCCCAGCAGGTCTTTGCCAATCCTCACATGTTCATGTCAAGTCAGACCTCCTTCAGTGCGCAGAGTTCTCCTCATCTCAATTCAGCTTCGCACTTTACCAGGGGATTCCCAGTTACTCCTTTTTTTTCCACCACTAAGAGCAGTGGAACAGCAGCCACCCCTTGCCCCGTCGCACGGCTCTTCCCAGCCCTCGGGTCACTAATGACACCTTCAGAGATGCACTGAAATCCAAAAGCAATCACTGGCCACAGTTTATCCAAAATTTTAAAATCAAGTCACATCTTTAAAGCCAGGAGCTGAACAAATCACTGGCTGCTGAGCACTGGAAGCTTTACAAAGGTACGTGTCACCAGCTCAGCAAGCACAAGGCCATTGCCACCAGCGTTAGGAGCATCCCCTAGCATCTCCCAGGAGCAACTCTTGGAAGGTTCAAGGCAGTCTGCACGTTGCTTCCTTCTCCATGTCCGTGAGCGTGGTGACAGCCCTGTCATGACACACAGGTATCTCTGATTTTCAACACGGGTCATACACAACGTCTGTAAAAACCACCGTGTGCTGGTGAGAGGCTTCCTAAACCTTCTGGCACTGCTCCGGGTGCTGATACAGTGGAAGAGTGAAACCCCAGCTGCACTTCACTCCTCAAGGAACACATCACAGCACAGAGTCCCTCTAGGTCCTGAGGGAGGTTTCACAGGGCTAGAGTTGCTCTCAGAAAGCATCAGTGGTGGTGTTCATTATGGGATGGAGACATGGGATGAATGGGCAATAGTCCAGAGATACTCTCCACCAGGATCATTGCTGGGGTTGCCCGTTTCGCTGAAGGAAGCCATCCTGATCCTGCCTGAGCACGAACTTGGATCTCATCGCCCCAGCTGTCACATCCCAAGGACTCTTCTCACCTGCTCAGCCCTAACGCTGATTTGCAGAACAGATTTAGGGCAGGGCTCCATCTGAGCCCAACGTGCAGACGCAGAAGCCACATAGAAACAAAAGCATCTTGGTACCTCCCAAGGACTTCTGGTTCCTGTCTCGCAGCACCACGGGTTAGGTTCAAACCCAGTGTGCAGTGTGGTTACCCTTGCAGGGGTGGGGGGGGGTGAATTGGCTCCAAATGAAATTGAGCCCTGATTTCCATTTCCAAAGTCATCCTCCTCGTGATGTGGTGTGTTCCCAGCAAGGATCACCTCCCACCTTGAGAGAACTGCTACGATGATTTACATGTCCACACAAAACAAAGGTCTCCAAGGTGACTTCACCAAATCAATTGAAGCCATATTAACAGCCCTGTTCTCCTGCCCAAGAAAACTGTTTCGGGATGAGGTTTTGTTCTTTAAGCCACCTTCCCACACCAATCTGCATGGGAAATGAATTCCTCTCCATCAGCACCCACACACAAGGCAGGCACCTGACCCAGCCCCGAGCCAACAAGCAAGTCACCTCCTGCATCAGCACACAGGAAAGGAGTAAGAGGTGCCCTTCAAAAGCACTCGTGGTCAGATGGATCTGCTTATTCACTGCTCACAGCTCAACTATTGCATAACGTGATTGAGGCAGATTTCCTGATTCTCGACGTTCTGCAATAATCTGAGCGCTGCACATATGGGAAAGCACGTGGGCAGGCCGCAAAAGAGCCACAGGGAGGTTAAATATGGACACGGGCCACACAGAGGTGGGTGCAGCTGAAGAGCTGGGACTTATTTTTTGCTGCTGATCGATGGGATTCGCCTTCAGAGATATAAAATTATAGCTGCGTGTGGGAGAGACGGAAGAGGACTGCCTCGCATCCAGCCCTCACCAACACACTCACGGAGAGGGGCGATGCAACAACAGGAAAAATTTTTTTAAAAATACCTGCGGGTGTTAAAAAGCAGAGAGGAGTAAAATGCTTGTCCAGCAAAGGGAGAAGTAGCATCTCAGGTGAGCAGACCCCTTACCCCAGGCACCGGGGCAAGCTTCACGCAAGCCTTCGGCTACTAACCACGGCACAGGCTTCCTTGCCTGCCAGAGGCTGCGCAGCTTGGGCACCTGGCTCCGAACAAGAAGGTCGTGAACTACGGGCACAGATGTGAGGGCTTGTTCCTAAAATCATTCTTGCAGCAAGAACGGTGATGCTCACAGACGCGTTAGGGTCGTCAGAAAGGAGATTTCGCACTCTAAAAAGCACGAATGTACCCGATCGCGACGGCAAGTCGCTATTTCAGTTGTCAAACCCCCTCTGGATGCACAGTCTCGGTTCCTGCACAGATTTTATCACAAGCTATCAGAAGACACTGCCCTGAATACAGCCGTATTCGCTCTTTTTATTTCAACTGCACGTAGGTCACAGGAAGAGAAATTCAGCCTGGCATCATCCCTCAGGCACCCTACCCCCTGGTACAGCACGGCTCCCATAGCACCGCGATTTGCAGAATGCCAGGTTTTGCAAAAGCCTTCAGAGTTCTTGTTAAAATATTATTTGCAGTACTTCTCTCTCTCTCTCTTTTTTTTGTTATGTTTGAGGCGGGGCAGTGGCTGGAAGAGCTGTTTCAGCTATTTTCATACCACAAATCTAAATATACAGAGCTTCACAAGACAACTTATCAGCACCGGTTACTTCAAGAGGCTTTCAGTACAAAACTCCTGGAGTCTAAATTTTAGCAGCTCGTATTCTGCAGCCTGATGCACCAGCTACATGCCATAGTGCAATAAAAAAACCAATGTAAAGACCTGCTTTCTAGTTCTGAAGGAGCACTCAAGCCACACAAGGCTGCTCAACGTGTCAGCGCTACACACCAGAAAGATGCTCCCACTTCTCAACAAGAGAAAGAAATCCCCCTACATACAAATAATGGAATTCCTCCGTAAGTGCTCAGGAGACAGATTTATCAACAGAGCAAAGAAGAGAAGGTGAGAAAGTAAATAATAAAATGTTTTTCATCTGCTAGCTCCACAGCTTTGATTCTGGTGGTATCACAACAGCCAAAGATGTAGCTCCAGATGCTGGTAAGATGTTGCTCACACAGATATAGTGACTGTGGGGCTCTGCTGGAAGTTAACAGGACACCGCAAACAATAACCAGCCCCAGTTCCCACCTTGCTCCCAAACACTATTCACATAAAGCAGGCAAGTACCACGGATGCCGCTGGAATCTCTCTGTTAAGGTTTCCTTTCCACCATCAAAAGGAAACTCCACCTCTGGGGAGCCTGATCTCTCCCTAAAACTCAACTTCTCTTTTTCCCACAGCTCAGGCAAAGAGCCCTGGCAAGGAATCGAGTCCGCTCTGCACAGGACCCACTTTCCCAGCACCCAAGGGTATCTCAGCAGGTTTTACAGCTTGAGCACTGGTGAGCAGCCCGAGGTAGACCAGAGCACTCATTGGCAACCCTGGCAGCTCAAGAGCTACCCTGGTTAAACCAAGCAGAGTGGGCATGACACGTGTAGAGACCTTGTTTCGTTACATCCTGGCAAGGAGCATCCAGCTTCAGAAGGGTCCTAGGAACACCAGTCTAGCAAGCAGGCAGCTCTCCAAATGGGCTCAGTCCCAAACAAGTCGGTAGGATGCTGCACAAACGCTGCCATGAGGCTTCTCTCCAAAGCTGGCAGGGCTGGAATACGCTTACTTGCTCTTCCTACAGAGCTTTCTCCTAGAATCTCAGAATCATTCACTTGCTGTAAGCCGCAGCAACCAGCACACCTTAAAGGCTGAATTCGCATCACATCGCTCTTTTGGCCGTTCTGCTTTCCCGTGTAAGCGCAGATCAGGTCACTGCAGGGCTCAAACTTGTCCCCGCGTGATGGCTGTAGTCCCCTCCCCATGACAGCCTCAGGGAAGCAGCATTAAAGACTTGAGCCTTCTTGTCTTTCCTGTTCCAGCGAATCCTTCACCCCAGGGTTTTGCTCACTGCGGTTGCCTCACAACAAGAAACATTCGGGCATCGCATTAAAGGCCGCATCTGAACCTCCAAGTCTCCAACAACCCACTGAAGAGAATTCAGCACGAGCGCAAGCAAGGATGCTGAAGCCAGCTCGGTTCAGAGCAGCTGTCTGAGTCAGGCTTCCCTCGGGAAAGCAGCACTGAGGGTTGAAACAACAATCCCCCGTGAGCTACCGCCCTGGCAACGGGTTCAAGAGGCAGCGGCAGCCACGCTGCACCATTTGCCAGACTAACACGCAGCTACTCGGTCATTGTTTATCAACGGGGAAATATTTTCTAATTTAATTAGCATTTCCAGGAAAACCCACTGCTATTGCTGTGCAATCTTCTTAGGAGGTTTTTTTCCTCCCCTCACAGGTTACTTGAGCTGTAACAGCTGTAACTGAGGTTTTGTGACGAGGTTTTACTGTCCACGTCTGAGTTTGGAGCGTAGGCCCAGAAACAGCCTCCCCAGCACCACCAGCATCACCGTGACAGCCGGTTCCTGCAGCTCACCCTCCGTACGTACAGGAATGGTGCAGAGCGGTTCACTGCCACCGTGGATGCTCCCACCTTCTCCTCCATTATGAAGGATTTAGGGAGAAAATATGAAACATATGAAGGGCTTGAAAAGCCACAGACTGTAAAGGAACAGAGTGAAATTATTTGTGAGGTACAGAGACTTTACAACAACATTGCCACTATACATACAGCGTGAAGCTGGACACAATTCCCAGGTCCATTTCTGGAGGTAGCAAACAGGCACCTCGAGGAGTGAGCTAAATCACCCCACTGTATTCAAGAGCCAGGAGCTCGGAAACACTTTTTGGCTGACATATCTCAGCAAATTACAAATGTAGGCTTCTGTACCGGTGCCTCAGATCACACCCAAAAACCAATCCAACACAGCCAGAAGTAACCACCACATCCCTGCAGCACAAACCAAACATCTCAGGGCACACTCCAACGCACCAGGAAATCTAGAAGGGATGGAAGCGATAGACAAGTTGGTCTGGAGATGCCAGAGCACTTCTGGTGACAAAACAGCTCGGGGACCCAAACGAGAACTCGCAGCCCAAGAATTGAAGGGAGCTGTAGCAAGACAACCGTTGCCAACCATCCCCTGAACACCTAGATCCTGGATGCCCTGGTCACTCTGCCAAATCCAGCCAGCTCAGCATCACCCCACGGCTTAGCAATCACATGGTATCGGATAAACAACACCAGGTTCCACATCCATTTCCAAGTTTTCTCAGCAAGATCATGAGGATAAACATTTCCACTCTGGTCCATCAAGAACAGAGTGAGGCAGGAAAACTCGTAGCATAGCAGACGGACTGTGAAGCAACAGGTCCTTCCCTGTTAGCAGGATGGAGTTCTGTTCCTGCAGCTGCTCAGGGTTCCCTGACAGCCCGTTCCCTCCCATGGGGAACGGCAGGTCCCCAGCATGTGCAAGCAGGAAGTGGCAGTTCAGCATGTCCCCGGTCCCCAGGACACCAGAGGGGTTCTCTGCAGAGGTTTGGGGAAGAGCATCACTCCCTGCAAAGCAGTGGTCCAAGACCCAGATTACTGCATTCCTTGCACAAGTCTTGTGAGGAGCAACTGAGTGAGTTGGGACTGTTCAGCCTGGAGGAAACGAGGCTCAGGGAGACCTCGCTCTCAACAACTCGCTGAAAAGAGGTTGGAGACAGGTGGGGTTGGTCTCTTCTCCCAGGGAACAAGCGAAGGACAAGAGGAAAAGGCTTCAAGTTGTGCCAGGGGAGGTTTAGGTTGGACATGAGGAACAATTTATTCCCCACAGGGGTTGTCAAGGTCTGGCCAAGGCTGCCCAGAACAGGGGTGGAGTCCCCATCACTGGAGAGGTTTCAAAGCTGTGGAGATGTGGTGCTGACAGACATGATTTATTGGTGACCCGGCAGTGCTAGGGGAGCGGTTGGACTTTATGAGGTTTCTTTCAACAAAAACAATTCAGTGATTCTATGAGAAACAGGGCAGGTATTGTTGTAACAACCGGAACAAAAAAAACACAAAAAAAAAAAACTAAAAAAAACACCAAATGCACATTGAAACTCATTTAAATGTGAGCGTTTCTCTGACCTAGAAGTGGTACATCACCAGAAACAGGCCAGAAACCCAACTATAAATGGCTGCAAAGCATTCCCCCGGCTGAGTCTGCGTCTGCTGATTGCTACTATTGCGCTACTATTTCTCCCAATGCTTTGAAACAACCCAGGCACTTAATAAAGAAACCACACAGAGATCTTACCCTGCTGTCTGTACAACAACAAGATTATTTCATTTCCATTAACCTTGCACACAGCATGAAGACCACTCCCTGATGGCCCGAGTGCAGATGTTAGATCCCTCTCATCCCTGTGTAACTTCCCTCCTGATTACACAGGGACCAGAGTCATCTCTGCCTTTGCTTTATGACAACCTGGAAACACTGACAAATACAAACAAAATGCACTTTTTTAACTCCTGTTCCCACCTGACGACAGACGCGGGAAAGTCTCGCAGACAGCCTCAGTGCTGCTCACACCACTGACCACCAGGCACAGAGATGAAGACCTGCTGTTCCTACTGCATCTTGCACGGGAAAACAGTTTATTCATTTCATTTCCCCACACACACCGGAAAACACCGTATCACTAAACTATGGGCTCTGCAGCCACAGAGAAACATTTATATCAACTACATGACTGGGAAATGTCTTTTGGCATGAGCTGCAGAGGCTGCTGCAGAGAAAGGTAAGAACAGAAATCAAGGACAGGGAACAACAAAAGCAGAACCAAGCAGTGCGACAGATAGGGACAAAGAAGAGGAGACGTTGAATGGATTTAAGATTAACCCGCTACCCAGCTCACAGAGAGAGCACGCACAGAAATACTGTCAGCAGAGCTTTCTTTTTAGTAAGACGATGCAGAAGAATCACCAGAGTCCACAAGGGTAATAAGGCTGATTAATTAATTGAGGATGGAAATTTCTCTGAGGGGATTTTATTTCATTACTGGGAGCTGAAAGGAGCACAAAAGATGTCGCAGCTCCAAGAGCTCACAGTACAGGAGGGGCCCTTCGCGTCCGTCTGCCGGCAGCAAGGCTCGCTCGGGACGCTGCACGTTCCATGAGCACAAAGCAACCCGGGACCACGTGCGAGGATTTCCAGGCAGAACTCACAGCCAAACAGGACTATCTGGGTTAGGTCAAGCTCTCCCATTCTTTGGCGACCCTGGCGGCACCCGTCGGCATCTCCCCACCGCGCAGGGACAGGAGCCGTGCTCTCCACCCAGCCCCACCAACACAGGGCTATTGTGCCACCACCGCCTCCCCGGCATCACTCCCTCCCTGCCTCGGCACCAGATTCCAGCCCCGTGCCTGACTGGTTCACCCACACAGAGGTCTGGTACTGGATTTCACTGTCACTCCATCCTCAATATGGAAACATATGAAATATTTCAGGCAGAGCAGCCCCATAGCTGAGTTACAGAAAACCAGATGCACAAGTGCTTCATGCCATGTTTCCCTAGAAAGTGAGATTTTGCACGTCCTCAGTTCAGAATAATTGGGGCTATAAAACTGGTGAAATCTCTGCGTTCACTTTTATATGTGAGAAACTCCACAGAGCACTTTAAAACTGGTTTTACTTTGAGGCCAAAAGCTCCCATGGCTGAAGTTAGGGGACGGACACCAACCCTCTCAGGGTTATTGCTTTCCCTTGGTTCAAGGAAAAAGATTTTTATGACAACTTGATTCCAGAACCTGAACCCCCAAGCGACAGCAGGCATATGGCTCAGGAGGTATTTTCCCCACCCGCACCATGAGCAGGGTTCACGTTCAGCATCGCTCTCACAAACTGCAAGCGCCACGAGACAAACTGCTCAGATTTGCTTTTTTTCCTTCCTCTTTCTCCATTCACCAAACCTATCGAATTGCAAACAGAATCCAAACAAGCACAGCACAAGAGTAGTCCTGAGATTTCCACAAAAAGACACGATTTACTTCTATTTAAAGGCCAGTTAATCTGCAACTGGCAGCAGTCAGGATGGACACAGATTAGTAACGATCAGATTTAAGGGAAAAAGCCACAATCCAGGCTGCAAGCAGAGCCAGCCAGGGCACGTCCGCAGCTTGGCCACCCACCACCTCTGCAGGCCACGGGACAATTCCTCCCAACACACACAGCAGCTTCCCAAGCTGTTTTCTAAGAGAAGCCCCAAAATCAATGAGCCGAGACTGCAGCAGCAAGGCCTGCGGGATGACCTGGCTGCAAACCTCACCCATCAGCAGCCGGGTGCTGTAACCAAAGCAATCTGGGCTTTATGCACCTTTCTCTGGTGCTTTGTCACTTCGGTTTGGCCGCAACACCCACTCCAGTGCCAGGGAAGCCTCTGTCAGGAAAGAACTGGAAGACACTTCTGCTTCACACTATTTACAAACAGGCCCTGTCACTTCATTCTTCACAGGGAGGGAGGAAAAGCACCACAAGGTTGCTCAGGCAGGTAATCTGTAACGTTCTCACAGGACGCAGCCCCACGCTCATCCCCGACACTCTGTGTGCCACGAAGGTTTAATGCGAAATCCCACCGGCACATTTTGCAAACATTAGATCTTTCAGGTTGGAGACATCTTCAATGTAACACCGAAAACTCACAGCTGGGGAAGTGTACAGATGGTAAGGGCAAGAAAACTGATGACACTGCCAAGCTGAAATGTCTTTGAAATCACCCAGGCTTTCCTCTGCTTCTTTTCTTAAAGAAAAGATGCCTCTGGGTCCTAAGCTTGGGTCACAACAACCACCTGCAATGCTCCAGACTTGGGGAACAGCAACTGGAAAGTACCTGGTGGGAAAGGACCTCAGCGTGCTGGTCAAAAGCTGGCTGAAGATGAGTTAATACATGCCCAGGTGGCCAAGAAGGCCACCAGCACCCTGCTCGGATCACACTGGTGTGGTCATCAGGACTAGGGCAGGGATTGTTCCCCTGGGCTGGACACTGGTGAGGCTGCCCCTTGAATCTTGGGTTCAGGTCTGGGCTCTCATTCCAAGAAGGATGTTGAGGGGCTGGAGCGTGTCCAGAGAAGGGCAACAAAGCTGGGGAGGGGTTGAGAGCAGAAGTCTTGTGAGGAATAGCTGAGGGACCTGGGATTGTTCAACCTGGAGAAAAGGAGGCTCAGGGGAGACCTTCTCACTCTCCACAACTCCCTGAAAGGAGACTGGAGCCAGGTGGGGTCAGTCTCTTCTGCCAAGGAACAAGTGACTGGATAAGAGGAAATGGTCTTAAGTTGCACCAGGGGAAGTTGGACATGAGGAACAATTTGTTTCCCCACAAAGGTTGTCAAGGCCTGGCCAAGCTGCTCAGAGCAGTGGTGGAGTCCCCATTCCTGGAGGGGTTCCAAAGCCATGGAGATGTGGTGCTGAGGGACATGATTTAGTGGTGCCCTGGCAGTGCCAGGTGAACAATTGGACTCGATTTTAAAGGTCTTTTCCAACCTTAACACTCCTACAACAAGCGCAGCAGACCTGCGGGCTGGATGCCGGGCCAGCACAGCTCGTCCCATTTGGCTTGTCAACAGGTGATCTCCTCCAAGTGTATAACCTACCAAGGCAGGGTGCCCAAGCCTAGGACCTCTGGTTTCCTGAGAACACCGTGTGTATGGCCTGTACAAATCCACCAGACCTTACAAACACTTTTGCTAACATCAGAAACACATCACAACAGGCAGACTTCTCCCAGTTCTTTTCCCCTCAATTCCCCACAGAGATGTTCTGCTCCCAACAACAAGACTTCCACTCCAAATGAAAGGACGTTCTAAAAGCAGTCTGTACGTATGTGTGTTCTTCACGATAACAGTTAGTGTTAGAAAAGTTAACCTAGTGGTTAGGTTAGGGATGCTGGGATGAAGGTTGGACTAGATGATCCTGAAGGTCCTTTCCAACCATAGTGATTCTATGATTCTATGTGGCAAGTCCTTCTACGATACGGATAGGAAGTTACAGGAAAGATGTCAGACAGACAGCAGTCTAAGTGCTAGGATCTGACTCTCGAACGTGCACAGCGCAGGTTTTTCTTCCAGGAAACCTCAGCAGCAAAAAAANAAGAAACCTAAAAAAAAAAAAAAAAAAAAAAAAAAAAAAAGAAAAACAAAAACAAACAAACAACCTGGCAAGGAACTTTGTGTTGGGGTTTCTATAAAAAATAAATAAATAAAAAATCAGTTATCAGTAAGCACTCCCAGAACAAGGTACTATCTCCTCTGCACCTCTGGAAAGGCCCGTGGTGTCCCCAGCCGATAAGGGCTATCAGCCCTGTGAACATGGGCACCCAGAAATAGTTCTTCAAGCTCTGGCTTGGATGAGCAGCTTCACCTGCTCCCCAGCAGGAACCATCATCTTGTTCTACAAGGAAAGAGAAGCTCCCCAAGCTGGTGTGACACTACAACTACAGTTTTGTTCCAATGTTAACACTTTCCTCCAGCCTCCCAAAAAAGGCTTTCCCTCCTCCCCTTCCAGCAGAGGCTGAATTAAAGGCTGCAAAGGAGCTCGGTGCAGGGAAGTTGGAAAGCAGCTCTGCAGAGGAGTTGGGAGGTTCTGGTGGACAACAAGTTGTACATAAGCCTGCAATGTGACCTTGTGGCCAAGACGACCAATGGTCCCCTGAGGTGCACAAAGACAAATTTATCCAGCAGGTTGAGGGAGATTCTCCTCCCCCTCTGCTCTGCCCCAGTGAGGTCACCTCTGGAGTCCTGTGTCCAGTTCTGGGCTCCCCAGTCCAAGAGAGATAGGAAACTACTGGGGAAAGTCCAGCAGAGGCTACACAGAAGCTGAGGGGACCGGAGCATCTCTGTGACCAGGAAAGGCTGAGAGCCCTGGGGTTGTTCAGCTGGAGAACAGCAGCTTGAGAGGGGATCTGATCAGTGCTGATCAAGAGCTAAAGGGTCCCCTGTGGTCAAGAGGATGGGGCCAGACTCTTGTCAGTGGTGCCAGCAACAGGACAAGAGGCAACAGGCACAAGCTGGAACCCAGGAGGTTCCATTTGAAGAGGAGAAGAAAATTCTTTTCTGTGAGGGTGGCAGAGCCTGGCCCAGGCTGCCCAGAGAGGTTGTGGAGTCTCCTTCTCTGGAGAGATTCCAAGCCCACCTGAACACGGCGATCTTGGGCACTCTGCTCTGGGTGGCTCTGCTGGAGCAGGGGGCCTCGTGGCCATCCGCTAAAGCAGATGATCTCCACAGGTTCTTTCCAATCCCTACCATGCTGAGATTCTGTGAAAGCAAAGCACAGCATATCTGGCTGAGAAGACAGGCCAGAGCTTGGTGAGAAGGAAGCCCTGTAAGAGTGCACCAGAGAACTCAGCATCAGTCTGGCAGTCAGTCTGCAGTTGATACAGCAGATGAACAACTGTGTGTGACATTTCACCCAAAAAACCCAAGCCACAAGATCAGCAGCTTTAGCAAAGCCATCGCTGTACAGCCGGGCAGGGGGAAGGCCGCAGCAAGCCCAGCTCTGCACGTGGAGCTGCATCTCCTGCAACACCACTGCTGATGCCTGTAACGCCATCAGGATCAACCACAAAAGCTCCCAGGGGAAACAGAGAAGCAGTCACACCAGTATCACTCTCAGCACTCCCATACGAGTATTCTGAATGCTCTGGATCTCCTCCTACCGAGGCTCTTCTCTGACTGGTTGACTGATGTGGTTCCCAAAGATAGCACCTCAGTCCAGGGCTATGTTCTGGTAACTACAATCACGTATGAGAAGGTGCCACACTGCATCTGGGAGAGTCCAGAGCTCCCAGCCCAGCAGGAATGCTGGCAGCTTGCAGGAGCCAGTACATGCTCAGTTTTCCACAGAATCCCAGCATGGCAAAGGTTGGAAGGGACCTCTGGGGATCATCTTGTCCAACTACTCTGCTCCAGCAGGGTCACCCAGAGCATGAAGCCCAGGATTACAGCATCCAGGCAGGTTTGGAATCTCTCCAGAGAAGGAGACTCCACAACCTCTCTGGGCAGCCTGGGCCAGGCTCTGCCACCCTCACAGCAAGAACCTCCCTCAACTTGCTGGCCACACCCTTCTGAATGCACCCCAGAAGAACACTGGCCTTCTTGGCCACGAGGGCCCATTGCTGGCCTATGGTGAGCCTGATGTCCACCAGGACTCCCAGGTGCTTCCCTGCAGAGCTGTCTTCCAGCAGGTGAACCCCTCACCTGTACTGGTGCAGGGACTTGCTCCTCCCCTAGTGCAGGACCCTACACTTGCCCTTGGTGAACCTCATCAGGTTCCTCTCTGTCCAACTCTCCAGCCTGTCCAGGTCTCGATGAAGGACAGCACAGCTCTAGTGTATCAGCCTCAGCCACTCTTTCCAGTCTGGTATCATCAGCAAGCTTGCTGAGGGTACACTCTGAGAATCCTGCTAGAAACCCTGTTCACTTTTTAAAATGCCAGGGTAAACGCCCCAGATTCCTGTTTTCAGTACTTTCCAAGCAACGATGCTTAAGATCCAGAGCAGGAGGGAAACCTACCGAGGTTTGCGGGCAGTGCTGCTGCCAAGCTTATTGCATCCATTAAAACTTTCTGGAAGGTCTGGTCCAGATCCCATCATCTCCACAGAAGTCAGGACAAACCATGACTCGGGCCAGACATGACTTAGGTGCTTGGTGACTCATTTCCAAGCAAGAACGAACAACAACTGACCATACTCAAGGTTAATTTGACAAATGCTCTTGCTTCACAAGAAGGCTGAAATAAGCACAATAGAGCAGCTGAGAGCCCCAAGCGGTCATTCTTCTTGCTACAGCCTTTGCTTTTAAGTTTTTCCTGGTCCTTCAGCCCTTGGGAACTGCATTAAGCGGTCAGAATAAACATCAGCCACCATCAGCTCATGTTTGTATTTTCTCACCACCATGTTCAAGAACATCGAAGTGCACAGGGCACAGCACAGGCAACATGAAGACATGATTTTGACTCCTTTCCCTATCTCATTGATGTGCTTTCAACAGTTACTATACTCAGATTGGCAAAAATATCCTGTTTTTTTCGGATTGTAGAGTTGACGGGTGTACCTGCTGTGAGCACAAGCCTTACCTAGTCTTTCTGGGATCGAGGGTGGATAGGGGAGTCTATTTCCCTGACTGTTCCATGGCTGCGAGCAGCTCTTCATGCAAGTCAAGTCATCACCAACGTTAATGTTTTCAGTACCAAATAAATTTTCTTCAGACACTGCATAAATTACAGCCTGTGACCTCGAACATCACTTTAAAGTCACCGCTCTTCTGACTTCTTGCCAACTTTCAAACAACACTAAAATGGCAGCACAGAATTTCTTTCTGTATGAAATATTTCTTACTGACAGATCTCTGGACACAAAGCCCACATGGCGCAATGGACCTATTTCTTCCTCTATTTTAAGGCCTGGGCATAAGAAGACAAACCAAAAAGTTCACATTTGAAACTCAATCTAACTGCTGCTTCCCTGCCCTTCACTGTGAACCCCTCTGCCTCACAGAATCATTGAGGCTGGAATAGACCCCTGAGATCATCAAGTCCAGCCTACGGCCTAACACCACCACCTCAGCTAGACCACGGCACTAAGTGCCACATCCAGTCTTTCCTTAAACGCCTCCAGGGATGGTGACTCCACCACTTCCCTGGGCAGTCCATTCCAATGTCTGACCTGTAGGTTTACGTGCTGGCACAGGCTGGTTTCCAGGCGTGTGCCCAGCACAGACCTGGAGAGCGGGTCATTTGGTTGCATCTTCACGCCGAACGCAATGAGCAGTCGCTTCTGCTCAAAGCAAATACTCAACGTCAGCAGATAACAGCAACTTTGGAGGCCTTCTGCAACCACCAAGAAGGTTTATTCCATGATATGAAGTGTGTTCAGCCCTACAACCAGCCTATCCTGCTTTTTTGGTAGCAATCATCTGTTCTCCGCAGAGACCGGCACCCGCAGCCCCCATCCTTCAGAACCAATTCAAGTCACTGAGTAGTGGCATAAAACTACTCAAGTTTGAGCAGAAGAAGGGAGCATGAACCTGAAAACTGGAAGAGACACTTATGTACACAAGGTAGCTCCACTACCTACGGAATGATCAGATTCCCCTTCAAGGATGTGCTCCTGAGGAGCATGAAGGTCAGCGCTCCAGTGTACAGCCGTTTTTCCCACAAGACTTGAAGAAATAAGAAAATGCCAGCAGGACCTTACGACACGTCTGCAGCACAAGGGCACAGCACCAGGGCACAGGACAGCGTGACACAGCGCAAGAACTTTGCTTCTTGTGAAACTAACCAAAAAAAGAACAAGATTTTGGCACTGGCTCTTTAGATGCTGGAGATGCCAAGAGCTTCTATTAAAACCGAAATCCAGGGTAGTTAACTGTGTACTGGCCTGTGATTGGGACTGGCAGATCTCTTGGATCAGATCCTGAAGATGTCCACGCACTTTGGCCAAGCACTTCTGGACAGGTCTGACCCATCTCAGCTGATTCACCTGCAAGACCAAAAGCCCAAAGCAAGCTTTCAAGCATTAGTTCCTTGAGACCTCCTCCTGAACAGGTACATCTCCATCACCATCAGCCTACTTAGATGAACACTGATCAGCCTCGTGCTCCTCTGATTACAGCCCAACCCAGATACCAGTGTTCAGATAGTGCTCCACTGGACACCTTCACACCTTCTCAAGAAGGATCAGCTGCCATCCCATCCCTCTCATCCATGTAGGCAAGGTTCACAGCCACAAAAGAAGCAGCAGCACTTTATCCACAGTCACCACTTTTCATTTCAGTAGGCACTTTGGGAAGCCAAGGCCTTCCAGAGAGGCCTCCTGTGCACCCATCACAAACAAGTAGTTAATGAGCTAAACCCCATTTCGCACAAAGAGGCATTTTGCTCAGACAGGTGACCCAGCTCAGAAGGATTTTGCTGGCACATCCCAAAGCTCCGCTCAGCATCTTTGTAGCCTCTGCTGGACTCTTGTCTCTCTTGAACTGGGGAGCCCAGAACCAGAGACTATATTTCAGAGGTGGCCTCACCAAGGCAGAGCAGAGAGAGAGGAGAACCTCCCTTGACCCGCTGCCCACACTCTTCCAAAGGCACTCCAAGAAATCATTGCCTTCTTGGCCACAAGGGCTCACTACTGGCTCCTGGTGAACTTGTCTGCCAGTCCGTGTCCACAGAGCTGCTTCACAGCAAGTCAGTCCCTCACCCGTGCTGGTACAGGGCGTTACTCCTGCTTAACGATACAGGAGACAAAGCATTTGTGAAATTTAATTTACTTCCTTTAGAAGGCAAATGAAAACCAGCAAAAATATTTGAAGAATGATGTGTAGAATGCGAGACAACAATGTAATTCCCTCCATAGGTGTGATGATGTCCTGCCTCAGGGTAACACCTGCCATGATTAGAAGCCATCTCACTAGTGGCATGTAAGCTACTTCACAAATTCTTACCTCCTAGAAATACAGAAACTGTAAAACTTCATCAGCCTCAGGTCAAGTTCACAACACGGGCCCAGGCTGCCCGGGGCAACAGTGGAGTCCCCATCCCTGGAGAGGTTTTGAAGCCACGGAGATGTGGTGCTGAAGGACATGGTTTAGTGGTGACCTGGCAGTGCTGGGTTAATAGTTGGACTTGATCTTAAAGGTCTTTTCCGACCTAAATAAGTTTATGATTCTAGGATTCTAATATCAAAACCACACTAGGTTAAAGAGTATGTAGCTTCTACTCCCATCACAAGCACCCAGGGTAACCCTGTGAGACCCAGAGCACGGCAGTCACCTTAAACAGGAAAGCAGGAACACTCCAAGGGGTGCCACACTCCCAGGGCCTCACTACAAACACACCGCTGTCTCGCTGCAGCATCCAGAGGGATTTTACCCCTGGACGATCAGTGCCCTACACACCTTGATGGCAGCGTTTGACTCTCACGGCCACTGAGTCTGGTACTGTGCACTGAAAAAGTCAAATGTAAGAATCCTGATGAGATCCATCTCGCTCCCACAGCACATGCTTTTGCAGACTCTAAAGCAGGGGACGTCGCCAAACTGCGGGGACACGGGGCAGTCAAAGAGATCATTCATAATGGTCGCGCAAAGGCAGAGCAGGAATGAAAATGTGCCCTGGAATCCAACCCCGCCCAGCAATTACAGACCTCACCTGAGCTGCGCTGCACCATCCGAAGGTGCACAGAGGGGACAGGTCAGGGCTGCATCCCAACAGACTGCACAGAGGGAGAAAATGCCCTGTTACAGGGCAACAAAGGACAACTTGCTACAGCTCTGCAAGTCACCTCCAGGAGCTGGTGTCCACGGGTTGCCCTCTTCAAAGCATAAGTCTTTACTACTTTTCTTGAGGACAAAAAGATGATGACAGGGCAAAAACACAGACAGGAAGAGGTAGACGCCTCACCCTGCGCACACTCAAAGTCCATAGAATCATGGAACAGTTTGAGTTGGAACGGACCTTAAAGCTCATCTAGTTCAACTCCCCTGCATCAAGTAGTGACATCTGCAACTAGAGCAGGTTGCTCAGGGTTCCATCCAACCTCACCTGGAATGGTTCCAGGGATGGGGCATCAACCACTTCTCTGGGCAGCCTGGGCCAGGGTCTCACCACACTCAGCACCAAGAATGTCCTCCTGCTCTCTAGTCCACATCTCCCTCTTTTAGCTTAAAACCATCATCCCTTGTCCTGTCACAACAGGTTCTGCTAAACCCATTGCCTCATCCCGCCACAAGCATAGCCAGCGTCTGTCCTCTCCACACCCTCCCACCATGTAGCTGTGGGAAGCAACAAGGTTTCTCCTCCTCTGATCCCACATCCCTCCAGCATTCCAGCCTCGTCCTGGACAGCCCCAAAGCAGATCCACAGCCCAGACAAGCCGCCCCAGGGCTGAGCAGAGAGGACAGTGCCTTCCCTCGACATGCTGGACACACTTCATCAAACCAAAGAGGCAGCTGACCTCTAATGATGGCTCCTGGTTACATCTGGACCACTCACAGTCTCTCCTCAAAGCAGCCTTCTAGCCAGCTAGCCCAGGGCAGGGCTTGCATTCGCCTCTGCCAAACATCGTGAGGTTCCCTTCATTCCATTTCTTCAGCCTGCCACGGTGCCTCTGCAATCCAGACCTGCCTTCTGACGTAACAACCTCTCTGTTCCATTTGGTATCAGACACAGGCTGGCTGCAAGCGCATTCACTCGCTAATAACAACATTAGAAAGCAAATACGAGGACTAATGTGGTGTAATCCTATCACATCTACAAAAAAATAAATCAAATTATACAGTATTAAGATGATTGTCACCTTTTGTACCAGCACAAAATGATTTTTGGGTTGAGTACTCTCTTCCCTCCTGCTTCTAGTAATCATACTGCAGAGAGATTCAAAGACAGGGAGCCTGCGACAGTCTCTGGCCAACACAGACAACAAGAGACCCAGCTGACAAGGAAAGGAAAAAACACTTGGATAAAATAAAGCCACGTATTCGTTTCCCCTGAGCACAGGCTATAAACCGCAGTGCCTTCTGCTCCACGTGCTCTGCTGGCCAACAGCTCAGTGGTAACTCAAGAACAATAAATGGCAGATAAACAGCATCCAGCATCAGTCACAGCATCTCACAGCCTGGAAACAGCGAAGCTGAAAGGTCTCTGACTTTTGAGAATAAAGGATGGGGTTTCTGAAGCAGCTGGCCCTGACACCCAGCCATGCAGCAGCATCCCAGCACTTGCCTCCAAAAAGGGCTTCGAACCAAAGGCTGAACCTTAACTTCACTGACTGTACAAGTGGCTGGCAGAGGTGGCACCCCACACCCTCTGCACATCACCTCCATATCTCTAAGGCAAAAAGGTGTTTATTTAACCACGTGATCCCCACTCATGCACAGTCCGTCTGGGGATAAGGGGATAAGATGTCTCTGTCCTACCAGCATGAGCACATTGCAGTCACCCATGTCCATCCTGCAGCCAAATACACCCAAACTCACCCCATCTTCCAAACTGGGACCAGTGTATTTTTCACACGTTTCCAAGCAGAGCCATCCCTCTCGACAGTTGCGAAACATCTGAAAAAAAAAGTCATGACGACTCACAGAACTGGTGAATTAGTTGCCATGGATATTTTCTGCTGTGACAAATACTCTAATTCTGTGTCCAGACGAGTGACAGCCACAAAGCACCAAGTCAGCTGGCAAACATCGCACTCACGAAAACATAGCTGCACCTACAGCCCAACATCACCAATCCCGTAGGGAGCACCCCTGAAGAACCTGGATGCAAGTCCTGGCAGCCAGAGGTCAAGGGTGTTCCCAAAGGAGCTTTGCTGTCAATCCAGCGTACCTGTTGTCACACCTGACAGCTAAAGCGGCAGCTTGCTCTTGTTTCAAAGCCCCCACAGCCACAGAGTTTATACGTCCACAGAAGCTGTAACCTCTACCAAGCCTGAAGTGAGATGATCTTACACATGGAGCAGAAATATTGAAGCCATAGGTGCAAAGGGCAGTGTTTTCCTGGTGTTTTTTTATGAAGTGCGTAGCAGCGACCTGCTTGAGCTATTCATAACAGATTTGGAATCGCTGCTTTGTGTTAAAGAAGGAACAGAGAAGGGCACAGACTCCCACTTCACCATATTTACCTCCACATGCATTGCAGAAGCTACTTTAAACCACGGCGCGTGCCCAGACAGTGCTCTTCATCCAGAGATTTGGGGAATTAAGACTATTTTAGGGAATGAAGGACCTCCCCCTTGAGTCACTGTAGGGATGCACATCTATTCTGTCATGATTCCAAAGCAGAAATATCCTTGAAGAGTTAGACAAATGCTTAAAAAGCCCAACAAAACAAACAGGAAAGTCAATAGAAATACAGTTTGGCCCAAATGAGTGTGCAAGGAAGCACACAACAGCGTGTGTGCAACACGCGCACGCAGCCAGCCGATCCTGCTTACACGGCAAGAAGCCACCGCGGCCCGTGTCAGCCCCAGGAGCTGCCTGACGTGACTCACTTCAGCCCCAGTGATACCAGTCCATCAGGAGCAGCATCCCCGGGACAGTCGGAGACCAGGATGAGCACCAGGCCCGGAGTCCCCCATGTGCAAAAGTGATGGGAATTACGTAAGCACCCAGAAGGGGACAAAGGAGGAGATCTCTTCTGCTTTTACCCCAGTGCTGCCACTGACAAGCAAATCACACTACTGCCTCATAGTACCGTGCTTTCAATTTGCATTTTTAATTCTGCAGCGGATTCGCACAAAGTCCAAAGGCTCGGCACCACTCCACACATGCCCCTGTGAATCAGCAATCCCTGACCAACAGCCACAAGCACATCCAGCTTTGTTATCCTCCGGCTTTAACTCCATCCACCCAGCCTGCAATCATCAGACAGTGAAATATTAATTAATTAATTATTAAGCAGGCTTTTTGATTGAAACCAAACAAAGGTTGATTGTAGTAAAGTGTAAAAAGATCCCTGTCTAGGTGCAAGAGGAAAGATTAAAATAACTGAATGGCGTAACGAGGACCTGAAGGGGAATTTAACCCCTCCATGAGCTCAGGGTTTGAAGTGTTCTCATATTAAGAGGCCAAAGCTCCAGGATGTTACAATGTGGAGCTCCCTGCCCTCCAGATCACCAGCTGCAACAACTCACAGCTCAGGGTGACCACCCAATTGAGTCGCTGGCCACTGGCACTAGGTCTGAAGAGTTCTACCTACAAGAAGCAAAGGACCTGACATCCAACCACACCTGAGTTACCTACAATGGCTTAAGGAAGTCACCCAGCTACAACGCGATTTAGACATAAGCACAAAACAAAACCGAGCTCAACAGCCTGATTTGCTGCGACATAAAAATCAACCTGCAGATAATGAAAGGCCCAGTCATTCAGAAGCGACTTACAGTGCTCTGAACGTTGCTTGTCACACTGATTGAAAACTCCTCTTCAGGAGGAAATCAGGCAGGTTACAAAGGACACAGCACAGAAAAAACAGAGCAGGTCTTTCATATTACTCCTGACAAGAAAGATCAGCCCCTTCACCTGTGACTCACTGTGGGTACAGCGGATGCCAGACCACGCAAGCACAAATTAAACCTGTAACCAGAGCAAGCAAAGTCAGAGCTGAACATAGATCACCCTGGAAAAAGACAGGCGGAGGAGCTACAATCAAAAGGCAGGTGATGCCCGTCAGCCCAGCTCACTCAAAAGCCAGCAACAACGTCTCTGAGGTGAGCAACGCTGCTGTTGTCACGAAGCAGCAGCCAACCCCCGCAGGCCCACAGCTGCAAAAGGCAGAGCTGAGCCGCAGCCACCAGCAACGCGTGAGAGGAACGCAGGCCCGGAGCCGTGACCTCCCCCTGTCCTTGCAGGGGACAACTGAGGAAGTCTACGGCAAAGGCGCAGCTAAACTTGCGTGTTCTCCAGCTGCAAAGCACGAACAGTTCAGGCCAGAAATGGGCGACAGGCATCTCATTCTCCCACAAGTATCTGATGAATTAAGCTCCTCATAAATATGCTTCATACCTGCAAACAGCTACAGGAGGTAAAATTACAGCGTGAGCGACACTACCTGAAAGCTTCCCATGCAACCAGCCCTGAGACAGGCTGCAGCCATTCCACACAAACCCAGCCTGCATCACCCCTCTCAGGAGGTTAGTTTTGCACAAGACAAATCAGTTTCTTCTGCTGCAGTATCACCAAATGAAGCATTTGAGCCAGCATACTTGATTTCAGATTATAAGGGCAGAAATAAAGCATCAAGATAGTTGACAGCGCTCGTTGGCGGTTTACAGCCAGTAAACAGAACTGGGCAGGTTACTACAATCGAAGGAACAGATACAAAAACGTTCACACAGCACTAACAATCAGGTCATGATGAAACACCCTTAAGGACTAAGGTCTGTCTCTCAGACTCTCCTGCAGCATCAGCAGCAGTTGCTGTTTGGAGTCAAGCGAACTCGGCTCCCCCACCGCAGCTCTAAACTGGGAGCAGAGTAATCCAGCCAGGAGCAGAGTAATCCAGCCAGGAGCAAGGAGCCCAGCACAGGGCATCACTTACCCAGCAGCACGGCGGCGCCTGGGCGCTGCTCTGCCGTGTCCCGATGGAGCTGCGCAAGCACTGCATACTCAGCTACAGAAATAGAGCTTCCTCAAAAACGGGCAGATGATGAACAACGATCAACAGCAAAGCATCATATGGATAAAGAGAGTGTCATCTGAAAATAAGATGACTAGGAACACGATTTATTAAAATGCTGTTTAAAAACAAGTCGCCGTGCAGCTACCAGGCTCTCCTTTAAACCTGTGTGCTCTAGTCCCCTAAGGAGGACAAGTGGCCAAGGACATTCAGCTGTGGAGGGTTAAGCTGTTAGAAGTCACTCTAGGAGGGTGTGTGTATCTCCTCCTATTATGAACAAGCTAAATGGAAGGAAATATCTTTGCCCCAAGAGTGGTCCAACACTGGAAGAGGGACCCAGAGAGGCCGTGTAATCTCCTACCTCAGACACATTCCAACCTCAGCAGCTCAAGGTCCTCAGCACCCTCACTGGGTGGCCCCACATTCAGTAGGCACAGGATCAGAGGCTCCCAGAGGTCTCTTCTGGAAGTTCTCCATTTTTCCACATCGCTACTATCAGGAGCAGTTTCCAGGCTCCTCCCTAAACTTACTGCCTCTGCTTTCAGCTGGAGCGTCAGTATAAGAAGCAAGAAGAACACCTCCAAGTTGTACTCAAGACCTTACAACGCTAACCAAGAGTTAACTGCTGGATAAACAAAGCCAGTGAAGGATGCTGCTCTGGGCAACAGCTTTTCCAGGGAACCAGGCTGCCCATGCCCTCTAATTTAGCAAGATAAGAAACTGCCTCAGGCACCCATCACTCCTCTAAGAGTGAGCGCACCAAGGGCAGCCAAGGCTGCTTCCCCTGAGAAGCCTTTCACTTCACAGCAGTGACCAAATCACACACAGCGTGAAAGGTTTTTTCCTTCTCCATTGGGCATGGCTTTAAGTGCTATGTCCTATGACCACAGAAAGTACTGCTGAAGGCTCTGCAGACACCTAACCCACCAGCGACTGGTTGTGGAGCAAACACACAGAGGAGACACCACAGAACTCAAGCTCTCTGAACTCTTCGAAACATGAGAAAGCTGCTTGGAGAAGACGACACTCACCTGGAGCGTTGATCACAAGAGCCAATGCTAATCTTTGATGAAGATCCTCTCTAATCTCCTTGAAAACACTTATCTGTTCAAGGTGATTAGATTCTCCTGTACAGAGACACTAATTATAGCTAATGATAAATCTGTACAGTGGCAACCAGACAGAGAAGTTTAGAAAGAGAGTTTTGATCATGAGCAAGTCAAGACAACTGGCCGTGCCGTGCTTAAACTGCCTTCCAGCACGGGCACCACCTTCATACTGCAGACTTCCAAGTTAGCCAGAAAACTTAGGCCAAAAAATAACCGAAGAGGGATAACCAAGGGCAATTAAAATGTTTCAGTTGTTTAGCCGTGCAGCTCCTGGAAGTTCCTAAAGCCATATGCCTCACTCCAGAAGAAGGTACCGTAGAGGACATCTTCAAGAATTACTCTGCTGTCACCATTTTACCCACACTCAGAGCAGGGTACATGAAGCAAAAGCACACGACCCGCAGGGAGTCTCCACTGGCAGTAAGGCTTGATGTCTTCATAGACTTAGATACAAGAGGCTTTAAATACAATACCCTAATTAGAAGCTTTAATTCCGCAAACTGCCGCTGTGAAACTGAGTGGGCAAAAGACAGGCATCATACCTGGCTGTCCAAGAAAACCTCATGGAGCACCTCCCGCACCCGCCCACCCACTAGTACAATACAGCTCCCAGAAGGCCAAGCAGTATTTTAAGGGCTCAACTCCACGAACACCACACCTCCCAGGAATCACCGGGCAACTTGACAGGCTGGTTTTCAAAGTGAACTGAACAACAAGCAGTAGGAAATTCAAACGAAACAAAAAGCTTCAGTCTGGAAGTAAATCAATACACACAAGGAGGCCACTTGGGCATCAAAGCGCCTCTTTTCCAATCAAGATGATTTCAGCACAGAAAACAAAGTTTCTATCAAGCCAGCCCTGAATAATCAACAGCTAAATGATCCAGGCTGCGTATCAGGGCAACCACCTTCTGAACTCAACCTACGAAGGCGCCAAAGGCCACAGAGCTGAGAAGAGCTCAGCAATTCACCTGCAAGGGCAGCACTAACCCGCAACGCCTCAGCAGCCAGGGCAGAAAACGAGCTTTCTGGCACATGCCTCCAGAGCTGAGACAAGCACAGATATCCAGCAGAAAGAGAAGCATATGGCTCACAGAAGAGCGAGAGACCTTTAGAGAAGTTATTTCTTAAATTCCCTGTGTATGAGTCGAACAGGCAGCCCCAGAAGTCTGCTGACACAGAAGAGGTCAATGAGAACACACAGTCCCATATCCAGAGCTTTCTTGCTCCTCTCCCTTAAACAGAAGTCATGCTGAAATAAAAATGCCAGTTTACCCTGGACTGTCTCCCAGGAGCGCTCTGAGCTGACACTCGGTGGGTTCTCAAGGCCACTGCTTTTGAGGAGTATCACAGAGGCTTTTTTTTTTTCATTTAAGAAAAAAAACTTTACCACGTGTCCTGTACTATATTTTCGTACTCCTGACTCACAACCAAATTAACTCCGTTCTCATCGAGCCCAACAATGATAAGGAGGCACAAAAACCTTCAGCACCACTCTTCCCAGCAGCTGCTGCACATCTGCACTGGTTGACAACTTCACAAAGTAATTCAGTTTCAACTCTTTCGCACGCCACTCAGAACAATTTCCTTGGGTGTTTGTTTTTGTTGTTTCAGCCTAAAACAGATCAAATTGTTTTAAAATAAACCCAGTTGCTCCAAACTGAAATACTTGCTGAAGAAAACCACTCGTTTGCACGTGACAGACCTGGCAGAAGAAAAGTATCCCAACACGGTTACAAGTGGAGCATTAAACTTCAACCAACTTTTCAAGCCACAGAGCTCTGCTGGTTAAAGAGCAGAAGCCATACCAGAGGAGATTACACCTAAATTAGCTGAATTACTGAGAGGTAACTACATCCTCTTGGGGGTGCTCGTTACAGACCACTTTTGTTTGGCTTGAGTTTGGGGGGGAAGGGGTTTTCAACAACTCCAAATAGATAAATGCACCATCGAACTTCTGATCTGTTACCTGCCGTGGTTTGACCCCAGAATCCAGGTTCAAGATCACTCTTTAGAGCCGGAGGAGTTTATATTAACACCTGAGAGCGAGCTGAAGCTCAGGGATCTGCTTCAGGCTACATGTCACCAGCTGTGGCAGAGAGAAAACCAGACGATGGATTTTGCTTCAGAAGCTTTTGCAGAGGAGTCCTCACTCGTGGGGTTTGGTACTTTAAAGATGTATTATTTCATAAAGCTCTAACCATCTTTAATATCCAGGGCCATTTCCATGTTCTGAAATAGCACCAGCACATAATCCACAACACCAAAGGTGACAGAGCACTTGTCTTCCAAGAAACAAGAGTAAACATGATCCTTCCTAAAGGACAAAACCACCAAAATCCTACAGCACCCATATGTTTATATTTTTACCACTCACTTATACAAGAAACACAAGAGAACCTACTAAGACAACATTGCATTGGATCAAACCTCAGTCTCAGGTTCCTGCAGCCGACATCCTCCTCCCTGAACCTACAGCCCAGTGGTATAAAACCCATCACCTCTGACAGCAAAGAAAGCCAGGCAAGACTTTAGAGTCCGGGCTAAGTGCGAGAACTTCCTTCCCCCAACAACAGAGTCTCCTGCCTTTGCTGCCTCCCAGGCACCAGCGCTCGGGCCACCCTGTCCTCTC
Source organism: Baryphthengus martii (assembly GCA_013396935.1). NCBI lineage: Eukaryota > Metazoa > Chordata > Aves > Coraciiformes > Momotidae > Baryphthengus > Baryphthengus martii. Next base: position 191,852 of record VWZK01020855.1, on the reverse strand, counting down.
GGACACCAGAACTGCAGAGCTCGCCGTCCCATACACCGTTACTGGGAATAATTTCAGCCCCTGGTCTCCTGCTCGGGGAAAAAAATAACAACATACAGCAGCAGAAGCAGGTTATAAAAGCACATCAATCTGAGGCGAGAAGGGTTTTCTCTGGGAACAGGGTTATGGTCTTGGCTATAAGGACTGTGGCAGGAGCTGCAGCTGCTGCAGCAGATGCCGCAGGGATAGGAGATGAACGGGGCGACCGATCCTCGGAGGCCCCGCACCCGGCACAGCGCCGGTCCCGCCTGCTCCTCGCCGCGGCACTGAGAAATCAAAAACCGAGGGTCGCTTTAAAAGAGGAAAAAAAAACAAAAAACACCCAAACTGAGTAAAAGGAAGAGATTTTCGTTCTCCAGAAGCACAGATCCCACGGCTCGTCACCCGCCACCAGAAGCACCTGCCCGGGCCTGGGGGGGCCTACGCTGGGCACCCGGCCCAGGCAGCCCGGAGGACACCGCGCCCTGCA
>VWZK01020855.1:164392-191267 GCA_013396935.1 Baryphthengus martii | reverse complement strand
AGGGCATTTTGACCCCCGCCGGCACTTCGCAGCCCGAAGGACCAGGGGTGATGGTTTTAAACTAAAAGAGGGAGATTTAGACTAGAGAGAAGGAAGACATTTCTTACACTGAGGGTGATGAGACCCTGGCCCAGGTTGTCAGAGAGGTGGTCGATGCCTCTTCCCTGGAACCATTCCAGGTGAGGTTGGCCAGGGCTCTGAGCAACCTGCTCTGGTTGCAGATGTCCCTGCAGGGGCTGGAACTGGATGGCCTTTAATGGTCCCCCTTCCAACCCAAACCATTCCATGAGTCTATAAGGTGCTGTCACAGCTCTCATAAAAATCCTTCTTGTGCGTGCACACTAATAACGTTTTAATTTGATATTCTAGTATAATATAAAAGGCAAAACTACATATAGATAGTAGTGAAGGTGGATTAGTGGGAGGTGAGAAGGGGGTGGGTAGAAAAATGGCAGCCTCTTGGCTCCCCTGTCACTTCTCTCCCCAGAGGAGGTGCCCCAGGGCTCCAGAAGAGCGTGCGATCACTCACAGTGGCAGAGAAGATGGCGCACCCAGGTTCACCGCAGAGAATCTCCTGACCAGCTGGGAGGAAAAGCCCTGTCCCCCTCACCTGCTCCCCCACAGTCCTGGGGGGTTTATGAACTGGGTCACTTCGGAGGGGAATGCCTCTGCACAGGGAGCCCAGCAAAGCACCACAGGGACCAGTGGTTGATGCTGCCCTGCCAGGTGTCCCCGCATTCCCGAGGCCCTCCCTCCACACCGCAGGGATCGCCTTTCTCTGATCTCTCTAATCCGCTCTGATCCCCTCAATCGCGTTACTGCTCAACCATCACCTGCACGTGCCCCTCTGCCTGCTCGCTCATCACAGCTCTGCCAGGAGCCCGAACCATGACCTTCTGCCAGCCTCATCACAGGCTCACAGGGCTGAGGGGTGGGTGAAGGGGCTCCCCAAGTTCCTGACACCAGCCCTGGAAACATCTTCAATGAGCATACTTGGCTCCAAGCCAGAGGACCTGGGTTCAGCAGCTCCTCGGTGAAGAATGAAGGAAGCAAACTCCATTCAGTGCTCTGGACAGATCTTCTCCTGCCCCTCTGAAGCTAGTTGAGCGTTTCCTCCCATTCTAAAGAGACACCCCTGAGAGTCCTTCAGCCATGAGCACCCGCACCTCTGACACTAGCAGACACTGAAGTAGCTCTATAGGCAAGTCCTATGTCTCAGACTGTTGCCTGAGAGTACTTTGGACTCCAAAGGCTGGTATTCTCCCATCACAAGGTGCTCTCAGTCTGTCACTCAGCTGAACACCTCTCCAGATAGGCTTTGGCATCTGGAGGCCTTAGACAAACTCTGAGACAAGGGAGGCATCAAAATCAGTGTCCAACAGCCCCTGCAACACCCCAACATACTCTAATCTAAGAGTATGTCCAGCAGAGATTCCAAACCCACCTGGACAATAGGATCCTGGGCACCCTGCTCTGGGTTACCCTACTGGAGCAGGAGAGTTGGACAAGATGATCTCTAGAGGTCCCTTCCAACCCCCACCACACTGGGATTCTGCGATCTTTTGCCAAGAATTGAAGGGCCGTGGGTGTTCATAAACTGAAGAACATCCCTTCTCAAGCAAATACACCCCAAACTACCGCCATGGGTACCAACACCTGAAAGTCTCCACAGATGTTGGCATCTCTTGTGGCTACAAATAAGGAAAGAAGCTTCCTCCAGGCATGTCTAAGGAGGGAGGGTCCTCATCGGATCCTGCCTGTCCCATCCTTGTGATTCCTCAGTCATTCCAGCAACCACTTGGGATCGGGCCCGGCACTAGATTGGACATAGGAGGGCAAAAATCCTGTGCTGCGTATCGAGCATGTTACAGACCTGCCACTGAGACTCATAAAAATATAAAAAGTATAATAATAAATAAATATAATCAAAACTATATAACAATAAATAAAGAGTCAAGGGCAAATCTATCAGGTCTTCGGTGCTTGATGCACTGCTGCGGGATCTCCTCCTCCCGGGAGCTCAGCTCCTGAACATCTCCAGTCACTCTTGTCCTGAGCAAATTGCCCCCCTCCCCGCTTTGGTTTGCATTACGCAGTGGAAAGCATCGTGGCCCTTTGGCCGTAGGCACCCGTGGGTGAGCAGAGGTAGAGGGGCAGACAGGAGCGGGGCCTGGTGGCTGCTGCGGCTCTGCAGCCAGCGCCACTGCCCTACTCTGGGAAGAGAGGTGACAAGGAAGGGCCACTGAAGCTGGGAATGTAGAAATGTCACTAAGAGGAGTCTATTTGCTCCCAGCCTCATTAAATGCAAAGGATGTGTGAGAGGAGGTGCCTGGGCCTTTGCTGCTACAGATAACAGCCCAGTTTCCCAGGAAAATGAAACGACTAAGCCACAGCGCTCTGTGTGCAGCTGTACCCCTGCCCCACTCCTGCCCCAACCAGCAAAAGAGAGCTCTGCGGTATGAAGTCACCACAGAGCTACTGAAAACGGGAGACCAATGGAGTCCAAACCCTTGGCTCGTGCCCCTGTGCCAGGGAAAGGCTGTGACAAGCTCCTTGGGTGTTAGATGCTGGAGAAGCCAGTGAGGAGCATGCTGTCCAACTGGGATCTGCGTGGAACAGGGCACAGTTTGCTGCTTGGCTTTAGGAGCAAGTTTGAGCATTGAAAGCAGAGCATGAGCGGGGCTGTGCCACATCCCACCCTCCAGGTGGCCTCTGCCAAAAACTGCCCGGGGTGGTGCCCAGTCAAGACTTGTGTCTCTTCTCTCACTGCTGCAGCTTCCTCTCAAACGTAGTCTCTCAAACCCACATGAGGAGAAACTCTGTCAGATGAAGTGCCTCATCCTGCCCCAGGAATGAATTTATTGCCACTTCCAGTAAGAACAGAGTGGGGCCCTGACACACGGGCAAAGTAAGGCAAGGGGATTAAAGTCAAGGAGACAAGCCAGGAACATGCACTCCTGGCCCAGCCGCTTTCTCAGGAGACATCCTCCTCCCTGCAGAGGCAGCAGAGCCAAACCTAAAATGGTGAGGTGTGTCTTTACACCACTGCCTCAGTACAGTCCAACCATGAGAGGCAGCCCCAGCCATGGAGAGCCTGGGTCTTTAGGCAAATGCTCTCTCAAATTTCATGCTTTTGTCTGGAAGAGCTTATTCCCAGTGGAGTCAGCAGCTTTGCCAGGAAGAGAGGGAACAGATTTTTTGCTGTATTTCTTGACCTTCTTGCCTTTGCCCTTGCCCTTCTGCTTCCTCTTCTTTTTCAACTTGAAGAAGGAACGGACCAAGTAGCCTCTCCAGAAGGCCTGGATGCGAGTGGCAGCAAGGGTCTTGATGTTCAACTCTTTCAAAGCCTCCTCCTCCTTCTGCTGGCATATCCTATGCTCCTCCTCAATCTGGGAATACTCCTGCAGAAGCACAGCGTGTTTCTCCATCAGCAGGGATAGCTGGGCCTTCTCCTCAGCATAGGCAGCATGAACCTTCTCATACTCAGCCTAGCAAGACAGGAGATAACAGACACAGCAATTCAGGAACCTCTCCCTATGCAAGGGCTCTTAAACTCACCCCGAATCCAGGCAGAACTCCAGCTGAGAGCTAAGCTTAGCCTTTCCAGAGGGACTCAAAAAGGAGGCATGTGCCCAGTACCCAGGAACTTCCATGAGGTGCCTGGTCCTTTGAACTCCTCTGGAAAATACTCCCGTAATTCTCACTGTGTTGCAAACAGCACCCACCCTCCACCAGGAGCTTTTACCGGCAACACAGGAGCAGGTCAGAGCCGCTTCTGCAGCAGAAGGGCCCATGGGCCATGACCATCTGGGTCAGGCCAAGCCCAAACTCACAGCTTTGCTAAGAAGCCATGTGGGCGTGTGGCACTGAGCCCAGCTCATGTGCTGAACACAAGAGCTAGGCCATGTCAGCCTGGAGAAGGCCAAGGACAGGTAGTTTTAACAGCGTTACTGCACTTCCAGGCTCAGCAGCAGTTCGTGCCTTTGAGAAAGCCGGGCGGAGGTGGGAGGTTAATGGAACCAGCAGCGCGGGTGTGTCTGCCTTAGCAAGTTGTGCCCCGAACCTGCCCTGACGTGACGCTCCCAGCAACCACCCAGCAGGCAGGAAGCCCAAACATTCACAGTGTTAAACAGCTGACAGGGGAAGATCATTTCTTACGATTTGCCACCAGCTTCCAGGCCCCTCCCTACATTTTGCTTTGTTAGGAATCCAGCAGCTTCTGTCCATCTCCACAAACAGGACAAGACCAGGAAAGTCACCATGGCCTCTCAGAGGAGAGGTGGGGGGCTGATGTGGTTAGGGTGGGTGCCATGGCAGCTGCTCAGCTCCTTAGCATATCTCTCAAAGGGTCAGCAGGAACAGGAGCATGATCTGGATGCCAGGTAGGGACAACAGTATTGAGGATTGAAGTAAAACTGAAAAACCTGTGCCCTTGCATCAGGTGGATGTGTCTGACAGACCATGGCAGCGCATCTGCCCCCACATACTCTGGGATTTTATAGTGGAGGTAACTTTTTCTAAAGTCAAAGCTGTGGAAAACTCAACACACAGGCAGGACAAAGATACCCTTCCTTCTAAAGTCTGAACCACTTCTGAATGGAGAACTGCTCCTCACTTGCACAGCCTCCTGTGTCAGAGCCACATGGCCATTTGGACAGGAATCTACCTGAACATACCACCTCATGGCAGAGCAAAGCACTTTAAAGTGAGTACCTGTTTTTCTCCCATGTCTGTATCGTATTTCTGGATCCAGTTCACAATCTCCATCTCCACTCTGCATTTTCTCTGAAACACAAAACCAGACAGCTTCCCTGCAGGCACCTGAAGCCCAGTAAGAAGTAGTCTGAGATAAACAACAGCGTAGCTCGGAGCCCAGCATCATTCTGTCTCAGTATTGCACCTCCTCCTTAGGGCAAGCTTCCTCTGGCTGACACAGTTTGTTTGCCCTGGTTTGGGGATTCTCACGGCACATTCCCTGAGGCCAAAAGGGCTTTATTTGGTTTACAGCATGGAGCTGGGGGATTGAAACTCATCTGAAAGGTGCATTCTGCAGTAGGAAATGAACATGTCTGATGGAATGTGACAAGTCATCGACAAACTGGGGCAACCACCCTAAAACTGAAGCAGCAGAGAACTGCTGAACATGAAAAGGGGACCGAAAGTATTGAAAAGATGGTGCCTTTTAAAACAAAGAGCTATTTCTCGCTGTAAAACAGTTTAACAGTGGCTGTAGTGGAGCATAACCAGGTATGGGCAGTTTACCCCAAGATGCCATATCTGTGCTCCATGGAATCATCAAGAGAAAGATCAGCTAGAGCCTGTCACAAGTGCCACGTGTATTCCTGTGTGACACAGACCCAGGACAACTCAGAGGCTCCTAGGCTATCATGAGGTCAGACCTCAGCTGTTTAAGACCCCAAATACAATCCTGGGCCACACAGGGTAGAGGACGTGCTAAGGAGGGGGCAAGGAGACTGCTGCAGTCAGGAAATCCATCTACCTGAGCATTAGAGTGAACCAAGAGTGTAGGAGCTGCAGCCTCGGAAGAAACTGCCTGATAAAGCCACTCCATTAAAGGAGGTGTAAATGGACAGATTTTGGATTGTACACAGTGGCTCTAACTTGCATCTGATACTTTGTCCCTGCCCAGCTCTGCTGCAACTTTGCTTTACGTCATCCAATACCAGAGTGAACCATGCCCTAGTACCAGTGTGGATGGCCCTGCCCACAGGAGGCCAGTGCTTGTCCATTGTGAAGCAAAACAAGAGGGGAAAATATTCTTTTCCCAGTTCCAGATTCTCTGTGCCCTGCGTCCCCAGCATATTCTGCTCAGGGCAGAGCTGTCGATAGAGAGCCACCTGCCCACTGCTCCCATTTCCTCCATCTGTGTCTGCTCAGCACTGCGATAAATCACATTCCCCCTCACTCAGCTCAACCCAACTCCTTGGCTTGTGTCTCCAGCAAAGTGCCAGACAAAGTAAGAACTGCTCAGCTCCCAGGACTGGCTGTGCTCAATCATGAATACTACAATCAACTCTAAAAGATGGCTTTATGTAAAACCACTATGACGTTTGCTCTGCTCACCCTACACCAAATCACTTGTTTAACAGAGGCCTTGCCTATCTCCTGTAGCCTTGCTGCTCTGCACCCCAACAGGACCACAACCTCTCTAGGTGTTCTCAGAGCTCCAGCAGCAGGCAGGAGGAGGACCTACGAGCAGGCTCCTTCCTGACTGTCACTGCAGCATTGCTTTCCCCTGGAAGCAGTAGAGCATGAGGACAGAGCAGGTATACGCTGACAAACAGCATGTGCATCCTGCCAGGAGCTAGCAGGAACCAAGTAATTATTCACGGCAGCCAGACCTCACAGCACTACCGTTTTAAATCTCCTGTTCTGGAGCTTTCCTGTTTACCTTTCGAAGAACCAGCTCTGATGCTCGATGCTCCAGGACGAGTGCATGGAGTTGTGCTCCCAGCTGATGAATGTCCTGCTGCAGCTGGGCGCACCTGGCCCGGGACGCTTGCTGCTCCTCTTCTTGCTGTTTTATTCCTTCCTGCTTGATCTGCTGGATGCCAGCCTCGCAGTCTTTGAGCAGATCTTGCAAGCTGGTTTTGAGGTCTTCGATCACTTTGTCCTTCTTTTGAATCTAGACCCAGAAAACAAGAGAAAAAATACGATCAAGAAATGATGGTGAGGCATAAGGTGGGCAGGAAAAGTAAAGGTGGAAGAGACCACAGAATCCCAACATGGTGGGGGTTGGAAGGGATCTCTGGGGATCATCTCATCCAACCCCCATGCTCCAGCAGGGTCACCCAGAACAGGGGGCCCAGGATTACAGCGTCCAGGCAGGTTTGGAATCTCTCCAGAGAGGGAGACTCCACAGCCTCTCTGGGCAGCCTGGGCCAGGCTCTGCCACCCTCACAGGAAAGCTTTTCCTCATGTTGTGACGGAACCTCCTGGATTCCAGTTTGTGCCCATTGCCCCTTGTCCTGTCACTGGGCACCACTGACAAGAGTCTGGCCCCATCCTCTTGCCTGGGGGCCCTTTAGTTCTTGGTCAGCACTGATCAGATCCCATCTCAGTCTGCTTTTCTCCAGCTAAACAGCCCCAGGGCTCTCAGCCTTTCCTGGACACAGAGATGCTCCAGTCCCCTCAGCATCTTCGCAGCCCATAGATCTAAGAGAACACTCTGCTGATCTGGTAGCAACAGGGCCCTGCCACTGCTGGCTAAGAGAACAGTTAGATTTACACAGAGAAAACCTTCCCCCACTGCTCCCCTGTGAGCCTGTGACTAAAGGCAGCCTGTGAACAAACCATATCAAGCCCCACTGGCACAGACATCTGAGAAAAAGCCAAAATCCGAGCTGCTGGAACGAGCCCCAGGGCTCCCTAAAGCTTTGGATTAGGCTCAGAGTGACTGTCTGGGGGCCGCAGCTCAGTGTGCTGCCTGTGAGAGAAATCCTCAGCTGGGACCAGGGAAACAGATTTATTCGCGATGCTCTGGACAAGCTGCCAAATTGCACATAAAACTCTCAAGTGTCTGGATTCCCGGGTCTCCAAGGCATGGGGAGAATGGGGAAAGCAGGCCCTGGTCTCTGTTAGCACCATTCAGAGCAGCGAGCATGTGACAGAACCTTCCCTTCTGATCCCTCTTGCAGGAAGGAGACAGAAAAGCGTACGTATGAAACAAAGAATTGCTTGTCAAGAGTCCAGGGCTCAGCCCAGGGCTCAGCCCAGCTCACAGGGAGAGCCTGGGAAATGCCCATTCATTTGCCAGTACCTCGGCTGCCTCCACGGAAAAAAATGAAGGATTTGTATAATCACGTATTAATCACAACTGCTCTCGGGCAGCGGATATTACCGAGCTGGAAGTCCCAGAAATGTTGGTTTTAAGCAAGAATGAAGGCAGAGCAGATATTAAAAATTGATTTTAATCAGAGCAATCTCTCCCTGGAATGACTTTTCACCATTTCACCAGCAGGGAACGACGTCTCGCACCGGCAGCTGGCGTTGTGGCCCTGCCAAGACGCTGCTGCAGCAATTTGTGCTTGTCCTGCAGCTCATTTTTAAATTCAGTGACTTGGTTCATCCAAGTTGGCTGGTGAGAGCAGGCTCAAAACATGCCAAATTCAAGATTAAAAAAAAAATCAAGCATGCAATAAGCATTTTAAATTATATTTTGCAATGAAAACAGTGTCTTTAAATTTAGGATCTGGTTTAGAAATCATTTCTGGAACTTCCTCTTCATGAACTGCAAGAAAGGAATCGGTTTTCAGATTACTGAAGTCCTGCTTCAGTAACGCTCTGTTGGAAAACTTCTTCCCACAACATCATACCTCCTCCTCTTGTGTCTGGATCACTGCTGCCAGTTCTGCCCGTAATGCTGTGATTGCTTCAGTGTTTTTCTTTATCTGGAGGGAGATGTCTTCCATGAGCTGAACCTTTTCTTCCTCTTCTGCAGGACTAGTCAGGAATCTCTCAAGCATGAAATTCCTGAACTCCCCAAAGGCTTTGATAAACCCTTCAGCTGGTGCCTCTCTCACCCCGGCTTTGGATTTCAGAGCCTGGCAAAGAGAAGGGTTGGCCAGTAAGAGTCTCAGGGCATTTCTAACAGAACATTTCAGTTGTTGCTCGAGCAAGCAGAGACAGCCCTGTTCTTCTTCAGCTCTCACAGCAATCCCTTCTTCAGAGCCGGCAAGCAGGTGCTCCATTTCCATTGAAAGCTTCTGGTGCTCGATCAGGCTGTTTGCGATCTCGGGTTCCAGCATATCAGCAAACCCGTCTAGAGAAGCAATAACACGTGGGATCAAACTGCTCATCTCCAGCTTGGCAATCACCTCATCCAAGACAGTTATGATTCTTTCCATCTCTAAGCTATCAGGTTTTGACCGACAAGGATCTAACATGTTTGTGGCATCTAATGTGAGCGTTGTCTTCTCTGGAGTTGCCGTGTCCTTCACCAAGGACTTATTTTTTTCCTTCGCATGCTGAGATGGTACTTGGAGCACAGCTGGATCCCCTGTTGCCATGGCTTCAGTGAAACACTTGTGAGTTGAGTGCTTTGAGGTCTAGAAAAGATGCAACTCAGAGAACATCTCTGATGCTTCTGCCTCGTATTCTTTCTCAGTTTTTATCTCTAAAAAAAGAACATGTGGTGACACCATTAGAGAAATAATGTTGTCTGGGAAATCGTGGAAGTTTCAGATTACACCGGAGTTCTCCCTGGGTTTGGGCACAGGGCTGGTCCTATCCCAGAGAGGCTGTCGAATACCCATGGGGAGGAGAGTAATAAACTCCTGACGTTGAAGGCTGGTGGGAGAAAGCTCCCAACTACTTCTAAGTAGCAGCCGAGGAGGAAAGCACACACCGCAGCTCTGCAGTCCCTGCGGAGTGTGCAGAGGTGCTTGCACGTCCTTGGGGCCACCTGGGAGGGAAGGGCAGGGCTCCGGGTGTGAAACACGCACCACCAACCTCCCAGGCTCGGCACTGCCAGACGGACGAGGTGGGAAAGGGAATCCGGGAGCTCAAAGAGGCTGCGCTGGTGGGGACAAGAGCAAGAGGAGGCTCAGGGGGGCGCGAGGTAGGAGGATCCGGNTGCTAGGCAACGCAAGCGGGAGGGTGGGGCCTCTCCCGACAGCCTATGGCGATGTGCTGCGCCCACACATCAGCGGCCCTGCTCGCTTGATGGGCAGCGGTGCTGTCCAATAAGACGCGCCGCAGCCGCGTGCTGCCGGGGTGGGCGGGCGGGAAGTCGCTGGTTGGCTGATCCGCGCGTCCGCCATCTTGTCGGTGGCGAGAACGGGGAGGCGGGACACCGGCGCCCATGGAGTTGGGGGGCATACCGCGGGTCCCGGCCTGGCTTTGTAACAGCCCTGCAGTAGAGAAGAGGCCGCCGAGCCTCGTGTGTTCACAGCAGAGGCCCCTCCGGGCACCCCCGCGATAGTGCCATCCTCACAGTCCTGAAAATAAGCTGGAAAATAACCCTTATACCCGGGAGATCAGATCTCCCAGGCCTTGGTCTGGGAGCAAAAGAGCAAAAATGAAGTAGAGGGATGGACAGACGGAAGGAGGACAAGAGAATGGAGAAGAAAAAAAAACTCTTAAGCCTCGTTTTGGAGTTTTAGAAAGCGGGTATTTCTCACGGAACCCGACGGACGGGGGATAGCTCCACCTGTCGTGCCTACCTGGCTTAGTTACACACCTCCTTATAAAGTATCAAAGCTTACATAGTCATTCTTCGTGTAAGAAAAGGCAACCTTAAACTAATCTGTTCTTGGAACTTCTTTACATAGTATCCTCGCCGTTGCACATGCTCAATGATTTGAGGCGGTGGTCCCTGAATGTCTCTGGTGATTGTTCTGGGACCCGACTCATGTTCGCTTGTTGCCCTCCCCCTCCCTATTTTGTTATTTGGTGAGGTGTTCGTGCAAGTCAGCCCGGCTTTTTGTTACTTTCTTATCTTCAAGGCCATGCATTGCTACCTTCAGCTTCCATTCCTCTAGCGATCTTTGTTCCTTTGACAGCTGCTAGATTTCAAGAGTTCGACTCCTAATTATCTGGCAGGCATCAGCAGCAGAGCCATCCACCGGAGCGCACCGGGCCTTACCCGTGGGGCTGTGGTCAGCAGAGCTGGCAGAAGGGCAGTGTTGCACTGAAACACCTTCCGAGGACGCTGCATGTTCATGCACATCAGGCAGGCTGAGGTTACCGCTATCTAGACGGTGTTACAATATTAAATCAGGCAGAATTTAGAGTGACAGGGATTTCAAATGTCAAGATGTCACCGACTAAGAAATTACCTGAATTGCACTGTTAGAAGAACACTGATTGTATAGGACTTGGCATTCAGGGCCACAACAGTGCTGATAAACTGCAACTGATTAAAATGTTGTTGCTGCACGTGCCCAATTAGTTNGGGGGGGGGCAGCGGAGCAGTGGCCCGGGGTGATCCAGGGGATCGGGAGTAGCTCAGGGAGTGCCGATCCCGGGCTGCCTCCGGTCCCTGCAGCGCACTCGGTCCTGGTCCTGGTCCCGGTCCCGGTCTCGGCTCTGCTCGCCACTGTCCCCGGCCCAACCGGCGGCGATCGGAGCCCTCGGGNTACACACCTCCTTATAAAGTATCAAAGCTTACATAGTCATTCTTCGTGTAAGAAAAGGCAACCTTAAACTAATCTGTTCTTGGAACTTCTTTACATAGTATCCTCGCCGTTGCACATGCTCAATGATTTGAGGCGGTGGTCCCTGAATGTCTCTGGTGATTGTTCTGGGACCCGACTCATGTTCGCTGGTTGCCCTCCCCCTCCCTATTTTGTTATTTGGTGAGGTGTTCGTGCAAGTCAGCCCGGCTTTTTGTTACTTTCTTATCTTCAAGGCCATGCATTGCTACCTTCAGCTTCCATTCCTCTAGCGATCTTTGTTCCTTTGACAGCTGCTAGATTTCAAGAGTTCGACTCCTAATTATCTGGCAGGCATCAGCAGCAGAGCCATCCACCGGAGCGCACCGGGCCTTACCCGTGGGGCTGTGGTCAGCAGAGCTGGCAGAAGGGCAGTGTTGCACTGAAACACCTTCCGAGGACGCTGCATGTTCATGCACATCAGGCAGGCTGAGGTTACCGCTATCTAGACGGTGTTACAATATTAAATCAGGCAGAATTTAGAGTGACAGGGATTTCAAATGTCAAGATGTCACCGACTAAGAAATTACCTGAATTGCACTGTTAGAAGAACACTGATTGTATAGGACTTGGCATTCAGGGCCACAACAGTGCTGATAAACTGCAACTGATTAAAATGTTGTTGCTGCACGTGCCCAATTAGTTGGTGACTGGTGAATGAGTGAATGAGAAGGATACATCTGGGAGAGGAGGGCTTTGGTTTTCAAGAGGTCCTGGCAAGATCCTGTATGCCATGACAGGCTCCTGGCAGTACCAGCTCTGTCCTCGGGACAGTAATCAGCAGGAAGCAGTGGCATGGTGGTGGTGGCACCCACAAGCAGCCTCATTGTAGGTCTTGGCCAGCCCAAGGCCACTCGGCCTCTCATCGTGTCAGCTGTCCACTTTATTTCTGCACATAGCATGTCCAAGCCCATCAGTATAGCTCCAGCACTTGAGACTGTGCCCACTGGTCCAGAGCGTCAGTGGTTGTTAATTAATTACACACAGCAAACTAGAGTCTGGCGATGGGCGATGCAGTGGAACTGCTCGGGGCGGACTTTTAAGGCCTGGCACTGGTGGGGCTGGATGAGAGGACACTCATCGAGGGGCCAGGCTGGCCCAGGTCTGCTGTCTCCCCACAGAGCAGGACCATGGGTCTGGCAGAGATGCAGGAGGAGAGCAGAGCAGAGATGCAGAGAACAAGGCAGGAGCAGGCCTGTGTCAGCTCTGCAGTATTGGACTGGACCTGTCCAGCTCATCACCTGGCGAGGGAAGCAGTGCCTTCCTCATGGGTCACCTCCTGCACTCAGTGACCTGTCCAAAGGACCAACCCAAAGGCAACATCAGGAATCAGTATGAGGATAAATGTGGGTTTGGGTCAAAAATGTTGCAGCCAGTGGCACTAATCCTAAGCTGGTAGATATCCAGCCTGCTATGGGCTAGAGCCTGCTTGCTCTAACTGCAAGTCTGGGACAGGCTGTCCCTCAGCCTCCAGTGAATGCACAGAGCTGTCCAGAAACACCTTCTTAATGCTCTGATTTGGCAGGTGGGATTTTCTGATCACACTTGATCCAGATCCCACACATCTGTGATTCGCTGGTTGCAGGGTGATCAGAAGACATGGGATTTAAGCACAGCAGGGCCATAAGATCACAGAGGTGAAGTCCCCTCAGCTGGATGTTTCCCTCATGGCAGAAAAGCCTTTGAGATGTGCAGAGCTTCTGTTTTTCCTGACAGGGATTTCGGGGGTGAACCCTGACCCCCATGAAAGGCTGTCCCTTGCCTGGCAGGCATTTTGGCAGTTAAATGCATCATGAAACGGTCTTTTTCTTTCCAAAAGCTGAGGAGTGTCTTGATTGCTTCATTTTAAATGGGCCCCCATTCTCCAAGAAATGCAGGCTTATGGCCATGACCTGGAGGTGGGACCAACTGCCTGATGACTGTCAACAGAGTCCACTGTGCCCTTATGTGCACGGCCTACTTGAAGGGACAGAAGGGTTCTCCGGACATACAAGGAGGGAAGATGGAAAGGATGAAGCAGTGGGTCACATCAAAATCTCCTCCGAACTAGGGAAGACCCTTGGAGCACTGCAGCTTCCTCCTGGATTTGGGTAGTTTGATACACCTTCATCTCACAGGCAGAGACAGAGGTGATGGCACATGCCCAGAGCAGCCTGGCTGGTCCTGGAGCATCACGCATCGCTCCAGGCCAGCGGCAGCAATTCTGCCAGGAAGGAAACCAAGTCGGTTTGGGAGCTGGATGAAACATCCCCAAACCTGCACCTATCCCACCTCATCTGGGATGGAGAAAAACATCCGATCCACCCCAAAACAATTCACTGCACCCAAACCCATCAGAATGCCTCATCGCCCTCAACCAGAGGTGCACAAGAATCCAAATAATGTGCCATGGGGTGTGGCGTGGGACATGTCTGAGCAGGGAAGGGAGAGCTGAGAGCCTTGGGTGTGGGTATGGCCCAGACTCGCTGTCCCCCACTGCCCCATTCCGCCTGTGCTCAGACACTAAGGCCTTGGGACCAAACAGCTGAACACCAAAGACACCCCATTGGCCTCACATGGGCTTTCACTCACCATCTGAACCACTCTCCAGATGCTGAATCTCTCACCTCTGCGGCCAAGGGATGCAGAGTTGCATGCATGAGAGCAGCCAGGCTTGGCTGATCATCTTGGGAGGCTGTGACCCACCTGAGTTACGGTAGGGACAGTCCCCTCCTGCCACCATCCTTGTGCTGGCTGCAGCCAAAGTGCAGCTACTGGATGGGAAGAAACTGCTTCTCTGTTGTGATGGAAAACATTTCCTCCTGGTCCTCTGCATGCCAAGAGCTCTACAGCCACCAGCCCTCAGTGCCAGGCTCTGCGGCTGAGCTGGAGCAGTGCCTGCGGGCACGTGGACCCCTCGCAGGCTGCCACCACCCGGGCACGGAGCCCTGCAGGAGTAGCCGGCTCCTCAGGAGACTCTCCCGGGAGCCAGTTGCACTGGTAGCTGTGCCAAGCCTTGCACCACGCTCTGCTGGGAATGTGGAGCCCTGGCACCACACCAAGCCCCAGGGGAACCCCCAGGGCCAGCAGATCCCCAACCACAACCTGGCTGCAGCTCCGGCTTCTGTTCCCTCCTTCCCAAGTCCTGCCATCAGTGGGAAGACATGTTCTTCCTCTGTGTCCTGAGCGGGTGAGGAAGAGTCTGCACTTCCCCCAGCCCCAGAAAGGCTCAGGCAGGACTCTGGGAATATTACAAATAACAACGTTGGGCTCTTTTTTTTTAGAGCTTATTTCCTGTCAGAGGGAATCATCACTCTTGCCATGTGCACGACTGTCTATGACCTGCATCTCTTGGTTCCCTTGCCAGCTAATTTAGGGTTGAATGCAGGTTAGCTAAAACATGACAGAGCTTCCCAAGTACCACTTTGGGTTAAAAGTTCCTGTTTCTGTGGTGGCCCCCAGGCAGACGGGCCTGGAGTAGCCTTGTTTGCACACAGGACACGAGACTCATCGCACCAAGGGGCACTGCTGGGATGAACTGGTGGAGCTGCTCGTCTTGGCACAGCAGCACAGCAAAACCGGTTGAGCTGGAGAGGAGACCTGTCCAGCCTCCCAGGGGATTTCAAACAGAAAGCAAATAGTGAGGAGTGGTGATTTCATAGTCATAGGACATTTATCTCTGTGCCAAGGAAAGGCTGAGAGTCCTGGGGTTGTTTAGCTGGGGAAGAGAAGCCAGAGAGGGGATCTGATCATAGAACCATAGAATGGCTTGAGTTGGAAGGGACCTTAAAGATATCTAGTTCCACCCCCTGCCATGGGCAGGCTTCAGGCTGGATGGCACATTTCACAGCTGAGAGAGCCAAGAGCTCCAGGCAGTGTTCAAACAACAGCAGAAGTGTTGCATAGAAACACACAAACGTCTGGACCAAACCCAGAAGCTCTCACACAGTTTTAAACCAGTCTTTTTCTCACAGCATCTTCCCACAAGGAAAACCCCAGGGTGGCCAGCACAGGTCACCCCTGGTTGACAACCTCCAGATTCCTCTCTAAAAAGTATGGCTTCATTTCCTTCTTGGCATTTCCTTGCTTTTCACCTCAACACATCTTTTCTTGGGTTTCAGTGGGTTTCAATGACATCATTGTATGGTGTCATCAGAGAATACAGCAGAGAAAGTCTTTGAGAAAGACAAGAAAGTAATTGATATTTTGTTGAAAGCTGGCTTTGCTATAAAGAGAAGCAAGGTAAAGGGACCTGCCAGAGAAATCCAGTTCCTGGGAATTAAGTGGCGAGATGGGCACTGCCATATCCCTATGGATGTTGTTAATAGGATAGCAACTATGATGGAATCCACTAATAAGAAAGAGACACAAATAAGTCTTCTTAGGTCTCATGGGGTTTTGAAGAATGCACATTCCTGGATAAAGTCAGATTGTGAGAACCCTCTATGAGGTGACCCAAAAGAAGAACATTTTTAAATGGGGCCCTGAAAAACAAAAGGCCTTTGAACAAATAAAATAAGAGATAGTCCATGCCGTGGCCCTTGGGACCTATCCAAACAGGACCAGAGATTAAGAACATGCTCTATACTGCAACTGGGGATAATGGTCCTACCTGGAGCCTCTGACAAAGAGCACCAGGCGATACTAAAATCCCTCTGATTTTGAAGTCGGGGATGTAAAGGTTCAGAGTCCAATTATACTCCAACAGAAAAGGAAATACTGGCTGCCTAGGAAGGAGTTTGAGCTTCTTCAAAGATAATTGGTACAGAGACACAGCTCCTCCTGGCACCCTGACTGCCAGTCCTGGACTGGATGTTTAAAGGAAAGGCTGCATCTACACATTGTGCCACCGATGCCACCTGGAGTAAGTGGATCATCCTGATAACCCAGCGAGCTCAAATAGGGAGCTTCAATCACCCAGGCATAGTGAAAATGATCACAAGTAGGCTTTGGAATGCCACCAGATGAGACAGAGACCCATGCCAAGGAAGCCCCACCATATAATGAACTCTCAGATAACGAGAAGAAATTTGTTTTGTTCGGTGATGGATCATGCCGTCTTGTAGGAAATCAGCAGAGGCAGAAAGCTGCTGTTTGGAGTCCTACATGGCGAGTTGCAGAAGTGAATGAGGGAGAAGGTGAATCGAGCCAATTTGCAGAGGCAATAGCCATCCAGCTGTCCCTGGACATTGCTGATGGGAGAAGTGGCCAGTACTTTACCTCTACACTGACTGATGGATGGGAGCAAATGCCTTATGAGGGTGGCTAAAGGGATGGAAATGGGACAACCAGCACTGCAGAGGGAAACCTATTTGCCTGCCAACTCATGGTAAGACATCACTGTCCAGCTGGAGACACTAAGGGTGAAGGTACATCACACCAATGCCCACGTACCCCAAACCCAGGCCACTGAAGAACACCAACACAACCATCAGATAGACCAGATGGCTAAAGTCTTTCAAACAGATTTGGACTGGGAGCACAGAGGTGAACTGTTCCTAGCTTGGTGGGCCCATGACACTTCTGACCGTCAAGGAAGAGACACCACATACGGATGGGCTTGTGACCAAGGGGTGAATTTAGCTATGGATGCTGTTGCGCAGGTTATCTACAACTTTGACATATGCGCTGCCATAAAACAAGCCAAACGGATGAAACCTTTGTGGTACGGGGGGCCGTGACTGAAATATAGGTATGGAGAGGCCTGGCAGATTGATTACATCACACTCCCTCAAACTTGCCAGAGTAAGAGCTAGGTACTGACCATGGTGGAAGCGAGCACTGGACGGCTGGAAACATATCCTGTGCCTCCTGCCACTGCCCGTAATACCTTTCTGGGCCTTGAGAGGCAAGTCTTGTGGCAGTACCCCAGAGAGGATCGAATCAGACAGTGGGACCCATTTCAGAAACGATCTTACAGGCAACTGGGCAAAGGCCATGGTATTGAGTGGATATATCATAATCCCCTACCACGCACCGTCTTCCAGGAAAATTGAGCGCTACAATGGCTTGCTGAAAGCTACCCTGAAAGCAATGGGTGGTGGGAATTTCAGAATTTGGGACAAACATTTGGCACAAGCCACCTGGTTGGTAAAGACCAGAGGATCTGTTACCCGAGCTGGTCCCACCCCGTCAGCCCTGTTGCAGACAGTAGAAGGGGAAAGGTCCCTGTTGTTTGTGAGAGGAATCTGTTGCATAAAACTGTGTGGGTGTTTCCCGCTTCAGATGGAGGCAAGCCCATCTGTGGGGTTGTCTCTGCTCGAGACCCTGGACACACTTGGTGGGTAATGCAAGAAGATGGTGAAGTCCATTGTGCAGCACAAAGGAATTTAACTCTGACTGAGAGAATTTAATTTCAGAATGTATAGTATAAAATTGTATGCCGTGCAGACCCTCATCACAGGAGGTCTGCTGTCTCCCTGGAGCATGAATTAGAGACATCACAAGGAAGCTTCCTGGCTTGGCGAGGTCCTCAGACTATTACCCACTGGTGATTTTTCATGTGGGTGGAGATGAAGCAGTAGTACACAATCCAAGAACAATTAAGAGGGACTTTAGAGCCTTGGGAAGGTTGGTGAAAGAATCAGGAACACAGGTTATTTTTTCATCCCTCCTCCCAATTGAAAGCAACCAGAATGGAGGGAACAGAAGAATACAATATATCAACACTTGGCTCCGAGGCTGGTGTCGTCACCACAGTTTTGTTTTTTTTCATAATGGGATGGCCTACACAGCACCAGGAATGGTGACCTTTGATGGGAGAAGCCTCTCTCAAAGGGGGATGAAGGGTCTTTGCACAAGAGGTTGCAGGACTAATTGACAGGGCTTTAAACTAGATAGGAAGGGGGAGAGGGATAATAAAAATATTGGAATTGCCTGTCTAATGAGACAGGATGACGCACCAATGCTGAAGGGAGGAGGTGACAGTAAGGCCTTGCAGTCTGTTGCACAGAGGTATGATGTAAAAACTGCAGCACAGGAAAAGCCTAACACAGGTGAGTCAGGGGCTTCTCAGGAAATAGGAACCAACAGGGTAGTGGCTATGAAGCATCTTAAAAAAACAAAGGGGTGTCCCTCTAGAAAGGTGACGCAACCAGCAGCCCAGCTGAAGCGGCTCTACACGAATGGACGCAGCATGGACAACAAACAAGATGAACTGGAAGCTACTGTGCTACACGAAGGCTACGACATAGTGGCCATTACTGAAACCTGGTGGGATGAATCCTGCGACTGGAGTGTGGCTATCAAAGGCTACAGGCTATTTAGAAGGGACAGGCGCGGTAGAAAGGGTGGAGGTGTTGCCCTCTATGTTAAGGAGTGGATAAACTGTGAAGAGTTGTCCCTGAAGAATAGCCATGAGAAAGCTGAGAGCCTAGGGGTAAAAAATAGAGATCATGATAACAAAGGGAGCCTTGTGGTTGGTGTTTCCTATAGGCTACCCGATCAAGGGGAGGCTATTGATGAAGCCTTCATACTCCAGCTCCAGGAGACATCAAACTCGCAGGCTCTCATTCTGCTGGGGGACTTTAACCACCCTGACATCTGCTGGAAAAGTAGCACAGCAAGCTGTAGGCAATCCAGGAGATTCCTGGAGTGCATGGACAACAACTTTTTAAAGCAGGTAATAGACAGCCCTACCCGAGGGGATGCAATATTGAACCTGATGGACACAAATGCAAGTGAACTCATCAGGGACATCAAGAGTAGAGGAAGCCTGGGCTGCAGTGATCACACACTGGTTCAGTTCACTGTCCTAAGGGATAAAGGACAGAGGAAAAGCAAAGTAAGAACCTTAAACTTCAGGAAAGCAAACCTCCAGCTCTTCAAGGAGTTGCTCAACAGAACCCCTTGGGAGACAGTCCTCAGACAGGTGGGGAACAGGGCTGGGTGCATTTCGATATGTATTTGTAGGCACAGCCAGTGCTGAAAGTACAGGGGATTTGTAGTACAACCAGCGAGTGGTGGGATTTACTATAAATAAAATCAACATGGTTTGAGCTCTGCAGCCAGTTCTCACTCATCATTGGTATCAGGGTTTTGACGCTAACTCCGAAATCATCGCGTGTTTGGAGAGTGTTGTTTTATTCCAGCACAAATTGTGCTCCTAATACAGGACAGAAACTAGCTGTGAGTCAGGACATTTGGAGCGTTCCCAACGTTTGTTTTTCCTAACTAGGATATGACTTTGTGTTTTGAGACAGCAACTCTAAGTCCAGTCATCTGCTCCATTCCAGAGTGCTAGAACAGCGCAGGCCCCAGCATCTCTGCCTGGGAGAGACCCGCTTTCCATTATCTCACCCTCTCTTCCCCCACCTGATTGCCTCAACCCTTTTTCAGAAGGTGCCTTGGCCTCCCCTGGGAGATCCATGGTTATCTGGGTGAACCATGAGCTTCTCACAAAGAACCCCGTTTACTCCTGGTGGGCTGGGAAGTTAAGGTAGGAGCAAGAAGAGGTACCCTACTGGTGATTTGAATCATTGCGGTGAGGGCATCATGTTATGAACTAGAAAACTCCAACCTGGAGTGAGCTGCTTCAAGCCTCCTCAGATGTTGCTCGCCACTGCTGGACATTGCACTCCTCACATCGGCCTTCCTCAGGCTGGGCTGTCCTGCCAGGGAGAATGTGTTTTTCTTAATGTTCACCCTAAAAAAGGCTTTACTGTAATTTCAGCACCAGAGCCAGGACGGTCCCTGACACTGTTTGAGGACTGTGATGTGGTGGATTTAAGACCACAGCCTGGCCTCTAAGGCGAGGGTGTCATTGTCTGACTTAAGCTACCAGGCTGAGCAAGTGTCCGCCCTCGCTGCCTCGCCACTGCAGACCCCAGGCCCTCTGCACTCACCTAGGAAAGCCTCCCCGGGGCAGCGGTTAATCCTCCATCCTGAAACACAGAAAATTTCCATCATGTCCTCCCAAGTATCTGGCCAGTACAGGGTAAAGCCAGCCTGGATCTCCTCTCCCATGCATGGGGACATGCTGCTTCTCTACCCAGGGCAGCAGCTCCCAGCTCAGGCCTGGGCATACCCCATCAGCACCTCGGAGGCAGATTTCAGAAGCAGTTTAACAGCAGACCCAGGAGGAACTGTCCAAACGGATCTCATAACAATGCTATTGCTCATCAGACATGCATTTATTTCTCCTCTCTCAGATTTTCATGCTTTACCTGGACCTCCTGGACAGTCAGCACCTCCAGCATGGTGAGACCAAGTACGTGGAGGAGCCACGCACCCATGCTGCCACCACTCACTGGCTTCAGGGCTGTCAACCCTCCTTGCATCTCATCGAATCACAGATTCATAGAATGGTTTTGGTCGAAGGGACATTTAAAGCTCATCTAGTCCAACCCACTTGCAGGGAGCAGGGACATTTGCAACCAGAGCAGGATGCTCAGAGGCCTGGCCAACCTCACCTAGAATGGTTCCAGGGATGGGGCATCAACCACCTCTCTGGCAACCTGGGCCAGGGTCTCACTCTCTCAGTGAAGAATTTCTTCCTTCTCGCTAGTCTTCTAGTTTAAAACCATCATCCCTTGTTCCGTCACAACAGGCCCTGCTAAAACGTCAGACCCCATCTTTCTGACAGGCCCATTGATGTATCAAAAGGCTGCAAGAAGTTCTCTCCAGAGCCTTCTCTTCTCCAGGCTGAACAACCTCAACTCTCTCAGCCTCTCTCCTGGCTCTTCCCAAGACCCTTCCCCAACTTTGTTGCCCTTCTCTGGACACACTCTAGACCCTCAATGTCCTTCTTGGAGTGAGGGGCCCAAAACTGAACCCAGGATTTGAGGGGCAGCCTCCCCAGTGTCCAGTCCAGGGGGACAATCCTTGCCCTAGTCCTGATGGCCACACTGTTGCTGATACAAACCAGGATGCTGGTGGCCTTCTTTGCCACCTGGGCACACACTGGCTCATCTTTGCCACCTGTTGACCAACACCCCCAAGTCCTTTGCCACCAAGCACTTTCCAGTCACTCTTCCCCAAGCCTAGAGCATCGCAGGGGATTGTTGTGACCCAAGGGCAGGGGCAGCAGTGACCCAGCCTGCTCCCTGACCTGTGAAGCAGCTGGGGTTGGGATGCCTTTCCCTCATTCCATTTAGCTGGACCTGGCACATACACAGCTGCTTCTAGTGCCTGTGGGAAACCTGATCCATCCCATGGAGGAATAGCTGGAGCAGAAAGATGCCACCAGGCTGAGATCACAGCTTGAAATACCTGGAGAGAGGGTCACTATGCCGGGCCAGCCTGCCTGCCACTGCCAGGCCCTTCATGGCCAGCATCAGAGCCCCAAAGCCCAGCACAAATTCTGCCCACAGGACCCCTGGGCCCAGCCCGGCTCCACCACCAGCATGCATGGGGACACCTGGCAGCTGCTGGCCATGGTCCCTGGAGCAGCCAGGCACAGGGCCAGCCCCATGGCTCATTGAAGCCAGGGTGGACAACAGAAAGCTGCAGATGCAAGTAAGGTTCAGGAAGCCCCTAGTGACAGCAAATGAGACAGGGGGCAGGGCCAGGCGGGCGCGCCCCAGGGAAGGGCTCCTCGGACCGGCAATGCCGCAGGAGGACTGGTTTGCAGGTCCCACTCCTCCCGTGCCTTGGCAGGAGACAGCAACAGCAGGAGGTCCCAGGAACACTCAGGAGAAGTGTTTCCTCCAGCCCAGTCCTGGGGCCACGCCAGGACTCGCCTTTGAATGGAACTGAAAAAACAAAATGGCTTTGCACCCTCCCCATTATGGAAAAGCATCTAAAATGTGAGGCCAGAGAGTAAACAGGCCTGAGGCCACCACGCTCTTGACATTTGCCAAGAATTCGGGGCCCTCTCAGCGTGTTGGGATGGGCACTGCTCCAGCCACAGCCTGGGGGCACCACAGTGAATGTGGCACCGGCAGCGGGCCCACAGGTACGGCGGCACACCAGCGCGCTGCCCTTCTTCGCCATGCTTTGGGGAAGGAGCCATTCCTGGGAAACTTCTGGAAATGGCCTCAAAAGTCACCGCCCTGACGTGGAAAAAAGTTGCTGTCTGTGAACCAGGGCCAGAGTAAAGTGGGAGCTTCCAGGGGCAGCAGGTTGTGCTTACGGGGTGACGGGAGTCACAGGGCTGGGGAAGAAAATGAGACGGGTGACGTCAGGGGACAGGATGCTCCCCAGCGTCACACCGCCCTGGGGCAGAGCAAAGCCTGTTCCAGCTCTCGGCACAACTGGCCCTTCTCTGGACACCTGCGGTCAGTGACTCCTCTCCCCATCAATGTGTCCTTCCCGTGTCCTGTATGAGGGTCCCAGTGCAAGCCCTGGGCCTGCTGAACCACAGTTGTCCCTGCACTGGGGCATGGTGACAATGGCTGTGGTGGGCACAGCAGCCCCGGTTTTCCAAAGCATTTCTGTGCCTCAGTTTCCCATCCCTGCACCAGGTGGTTCTTCTCTTCCTGCCACGACACCGGTGTGTGCTTTGGGTGGGAGATGGCCATGGGTGGAGTACAACAAAAATAGAACTTTATTTCGGGACAAGTACAATCAGAGCTGGATCCTTCGGCCCCAGCACAGGGACGGTGAGTGAGGTGGCAGCTGCCATGGATGCCGCATGCGGTGGTGCCAACACATACCTCAGGGCACGTGCTGGCATCAGTGCCGGGGCGCACGCACGCTGGGAGACGTCCCTTTGCCAAGGCGAGTATGTGCCATGGCACAGCCCAGCACCGTCCTGGAGCAACGGCAGGGGGGTCTGAACCAGCCCCAGCTGCTCTGCTGGGCTCTCACCATCTCAGCGAGGGGGACCCAGGGACGGGCAGGAGCCCTGCCCGCACCTGCCTGTTCCAGCTACAGAAAGATGGGAAGGATGAGGCCAGAGCCAGAGCCATGGTGGCTGGGAGGACATGGTGGGGATGATGACAACAATGGCAGCACCGCCAGCAGCTGAACAGGAGGGGCACCACATAGTGGGATGGGGGACAGGAGAGGGGTCACTCACCCGCCCCGTCCCTGGGCGTTTTGTTCGGCCACAGGAATCGTGGACACCCAGCCCCAGGCTTACACCAGCCAGCAGAGCTCAGTAGTGACACACACGCACATGTGTGCAGATACAAACACACGTGTGCACACACCCCTGTGCACACACACACAGACGCTGCTCAGTTTCCCCATACAGGACAACAGCCAGATGTGCGGAGTCGCGTGTCCACAGCTGCGTGCTGAGCGTGCCCAGCCTGCGTGTGCACACGGGGACACGCGAGCACACCCGGTGCATGCAGCTGCATGGGCACACAGGTACCTGTTCACCCACACAGAGCCTGCGTGCACACCAGGACCTGTCAACTGGCACACATCTCCATGCACACACGGAGGTGCGCTTGCACACGCAGAATCTGTACAAGTGTGCACACAGAGGCTGTGCACACCAACACATGTGTGCACACCTGCACAAGGCTCTGCACTCACAGCAACATGCTTGCACACACACAACATGTGCACAGCACACGTAGGCAGAGCCGTGCACACAGACATGCTCAGAGTCTACACTATTGCACACGCGCTCACACGAGATCTCTTGCGCACGCAGAGCCTTCACATACCAACACCCGTGTCCCCATTCACACGTAGCCACACACAGAGACCCAATGTGCACACCCAGACATTCCCACACAGACCCATTTGCATGCGCAGAGCCCGTGCACATTAAAACACGAATGTGCACAAAGCTGTGCACACCAAGACAGGTGTGTGCACAGGGCTGTGCGCACCAGCGTGCACATGTGCATAGTGCCAGGCACATCTGTAGTCCTCTGCATGCAGAGCCACACGCACCAGCGCACCCACGTGTACAGTGCCAGGCACCTCAGCTGCACGCACACAGAGCTGCGCACATCAGAACACGTGTGTGCGCACAGCACCACGACCACCAGTACACACGTGTGCACGCTGCACCGCGCACACCAGCACATCTTCACATCGAGCTGCACACACCAGCACACATGTGCACGCTGGGCCATACCCACCAGCCCTCCCGTGTGCCCGCAGAGCCATTCCTGCCCAAGCTCTACACTCTCCTTGGCTTCTCAGTGATGCTGGTCCCTGGTGGGGACCCTACTCCTGCCTGGGGACCCCCCGTCCCAGCTGTCGTGCCCAGCGCGCGGCAATGAGGTCCGGCTGGTGGTACATGAACATCCCGGCCAGCATCAGCCCTATGCCCAGGTAGCTGAGCCCGCTCAGGTGGCTCCCAAAGAGCAGGCGAGAGAGCAGCAGGTTGCCCACCACAGTGATGTTGCCCAGGACGTGGACGGTGAGGGCAGAGGTGAGGGAGAGGACACAGAAGGTGGCCAAGTTGTAGAGAACGGAGCCCAGGCAGCTGAGCAGGACGCAGGCCCAGAGGGTGCTGTCGTAGCGCAGGACCCCCTCCCAGGAAGGACCCACCTCCAGCGCCACGGCTGCCCCGAAGAGCAGGCAGAAGCTGGGCAGGGAAGTCAGGCAGAGCAGGGAGAGGGCATCCAGCCGGTCCTCCTGCAGCAACAGACCTGTGGAGGGGATGGGGATGATCAGCAGGACACCCAGACACCTGGACACCCAGAGCCCATGGGGCACCCACCAACATGAGCCCCCGCTTGGCACCTGAGCAGTTGCGAAATGCCGAAGGTCACTGGGAAGGGGGAAATGGGGACGAGGCGGGTGTGCAGACTCTGAGAGTACCCTGGTTCAGGAGGTGCCCCTGTTTGGAGACGTCCTGGTTTGGGGTTCCCTGGTTCAGGAGGTGTCTCATTTTGGGAGTGCCCTGTTTGGGGGTGTCCATGGTTCAGGGGGTGCTCTGGTTTGGAGGGTGTCCTGTTTTAGGGGTTCCCTGGTTCAGGGGGTTCCCTGGTTTGGGAGTGTCCTGGTTTGGGGGTCACTGCTATTTTGGGTTTCAGGGCATTGCAGGGCAGGGTTGGACGGGGCAGTTTCACCACACCAGTCTGGACCAAATGTGGCTTCCACCTCTCACCCTCCCGTCACCCTCTTTTTTTCAGCTGATTTTGCAACCAGAAGCAACATTTCTGGGCACGTGGCCTGTGCCATCGGTGTCCCCATGTCCCCCCTCAAGTCACCCAGGGACAGCAGGCACAGTGGGCACAGCTGAGCCCACTGCCATGCACCAGCATGCACGTGCTGCATCCCCAGGAACACCCTCCGTGTCCCATGGGTGATAAGGAGGGGACCGTGGTGGGTACTGGGTGGTGATGTCTTGCAAGTGGCCACAACGCCCCTGGTACATCTGCCATCAGTGCCCCTGGGGACCTTGGGGACAGCTCAGGGTTTGTTCCCAGTGCTCAGCCCCACACCAGCAGCTGTCCCGGTGGAGCCCGACTGAGTTACTGGCTCCAGACGAAATGTTCCCTTCTCAGACAAAAAACAACCTCCCCCCTGCCCACCAAGGACATCGCAGCCTGAGCAATGCTGTGGCTGCCACCTGGGCATGGAGACAATGCTGCTGGGCACAGGGAATCGCAGGAGGGACCCCAGTGCTGCTGAGGGCAGCCTGGATGACCCTGTGCCAGGCTACAGCACTGCCACCCCCTATAGCCCCAGGACATGGGACAGTGTCACTGGGAGCCAGTGGTGCTTGTCACCACAGGGACAAACCAGGGTCACATCACTTCAGGGCTAGGATCACAGCACAGCCCTGAGGGGGGACATCCAGGTGGGCAAGGATGCCACTAATCTGGCATCAGGGACAGTGTGGGGAACGCATGGCACTGAGTGACACCAGTGTGACACCAGAGCCAGGGGGCGCAGAGAGTGATACCAGGGCCAAGGGGGGCAGTGCGTGGCACTGGGAGTGTGATGTCTTGGGGCTGGCATTGGGGCCAGGGTGACACTGGGGGCCAGGGCACCACGAGGGTCGGGGTGACAGTGGAGTGGCACTGGTGCCAGGGTGAGCAGGGAGCATCACCAGCATCCTCGCTAACCCCAGGGGCCGTGCCAGGGGAGGACGGGCAGGCGTGCAGGGCGGGGACAGGCTGGTGGCACTTACTCTGCTGTATGGACTTGAGGGCGCGGAGGACGGTGGCGGCCAGGAGGAAGCCGCACCCGGGCTGGTGAAAGCAGAGCCCGCCAGCGATGCTGCAGGCAGCCCCGGCACAGACGGGCCCCATGGCGACATACTGGAGCGGGTGGTGCCGCCGGCCCCCCAGCAGCCCCGATAGCATCAAGGTGACCAGCGGGGTGGTGGCAGCCACCGCCTGCGCCACGTCCAGCTGCACGTAGCTCAAGCCCAGGTTGCCCAAGGCCACGCTGGTGCAGAAGGTGAGGCTGAGCAAGTAGATCCTGGCACGGGGCCGGGGGGCTGGTGGCGACGGTCCCCGCACCCAGCCCAGCGGGTACCCCACGGCCACACCTGACAGCATGTGGAGGGACGACAGCAGCAGCGGGTAGCGGAAGCCGTGGGTGGCGAAGATCCATTTGTTGAGGCTGGCCATGGTGGTGCCAGCACCCAGCCAAGCCAGGATGGTGAGGGTCAGGGGCAGCGACTGCCCCGTCGGCAACCGACCTCCCTCCGCCTGCCCCGGGTCCGGCTTCCAGGGCCGGAGGGTCCCCTCGGCGCCGGTCATCGTCATCGCTGCCTCATCGCTGCCTCATCGCCCCGCCGGGACCGCAGGCACATGCGGCTCCCCCGCTCCGCACCCTCCGCTCTGCCCCGTCCTCCCGCGTCGTACCGAGAGCCGCCGGCCCCACAGTCGCTGAAGGTCGGTGGCAGCGGCGGCGGC
>VWZK01020855.1:125210-155866 GCA_013396935.1 Baryphthengus martii | reverse complement strand
TTCTCCGATACCGGAGGCCGCCCGTGTCTGCGCCTCCCATCGCTAGTGGCGGCGACACAGCCGCGCGGTACCTGTGCCCACCCGTGTCGTGCCCTTCCCGCGGTACCGGTGCTCCGTCCTGGTGCCCATCCGTGCCGTGACCCCCGATGCCCAGTCTCCCCACCCCGCAGCTGGCCGTGCCCGGTGGCCCTGTTCTGCCCCCACCCCCGCCCGTTCCCGTTTCTCGTCCCTCGCCATCCGCGGTGGCTCCGAGGTAGCCCCTTCTGATCGAGGACCCCTCCGAGCCTCCCGCTCCGCGCTGACACCCCCGTCTCTCCCCAGTATGAGCGAGGATCGGCCACCAACTACATCACCCGCAACAGGGCACGGAAGAAGCTGCAGCTGAGCCTGCCCGACTTCAGGTGAGCCCGGGGCCCCCCCGACCTCTCTTGGACCCTGTGAAGATTCCCGGGGCTCCTGGAAGCCCCCAAGGCCACCCGAAACCTCCCTCAGACCCCCTGGCCTCCCACCCAGGATCCCTGTCAGACCCTCTGAGCATTCCCGGGCTTCCCTGGGACCCCTCCTGGACCACCTGAACCCTCTCGGGACCCTCTGAAGCCCCGCACCCAGATCCCACCTGGGAGGGAGGAGACCAAGCTGGTGGTGGGTGCATGGGGTGGCCCTTTTCCTAGGGAGCAGGGTGGTGTGTCCTGCCTGTCCCCAGGTGTCAGGCTGCCCAGTTTTGGGCCCCGAGGGCTGACGGCAGCGGAGGGGCGTTCTGCTCTTGGGGATGTGGGTGCTGTGGGTCTTACCCCCGTTGCCATTCCCAGGCGGCTCTGCATCCTGAAGGGAATTTACCCCCATGAGCCCAAGCACAAGAAGAAGGTGAACAAAGGCTCCACTGCACCCCGGACCTTCTACCTCCTCAAGGATATCAAATTCCTCCTGCACGAGCCCATCGTCAACAAGTTCCGGGAGTACAAGGTGAGACCGTCCTGCCCGAGCCCCTTTGGGGGGCTGCCCCAGGGGCTGCCCAGGCCCGGCCTCCCCTGCAGAGCCCCTGGCCTCCCCCTCGCCCCACAGGTGTTTGTCCGGAAGCTCCGAAAGGCGTATGGGAAGAGCGAGTGGAGCACCGTAGATCGGCTGAAGGACAACAAGCCCACCTACAAGCTTGACCACATCGTGAAGGAGAGGTGAGGCCCCAGCTGAGGCCCAGCAGAGCCGTCTGGGAGGAGTTTTCCCTGCACCCATCTGAACCTGTGGGGCCTTTAGCGTGTCCATCCCTCTTTAGGAATCCACTTCCTGTTTATATTCTGGGGGGTTGGATGGAAGCTGGTGAGGTTCTCCTCACCTGTAGTGTGCTGCACGCTGGCTGTAGCAAAGCGTGGGTTAGCAGGGAGTGCCTCGCCATCCTAGATGGCTCCAGGATCTCCAGGAAGATGCTGAGATCTCTTCCACCTCTCCCTAAGCCGTGTTTTCCTTGGATGGAGGGTGAATTGTGTTGAAAAGAGTTGTTGAATTTGGTGACAGTGAGAGAGGAGAGGACCCACGAGGGAGGGAACCTGCTCTGGCCAGTCTCTGCACTGCGCCGGTATGGTGCACCACAGGCCACGGGTGCACTTGTCCTTGTTGGGTCTAGGCTGGGATTCCCCCAACGCTCTGTCCCTGCGAGCGCCCTAAAGTCTGTTTGCACCCACCCCATGATCAGAGGTGCTGCCATTCCCTTGCCAGGAAGGTTCCTGGCTCCCTGAGGAGCTGCTTGGAGGTCCCCGTGTGACCATGGGCTCCCTGGTGCTCAGGAGAGTGCCCCTGCCCTTTGGTGGGACGTGTGGGAGATGTGTGCTCCACGGTGCCTGTTCCTTTCTCACGTGAGGTCTTCACCAGCCCCAGCCGCTTTTGGTGGATGCTGGGGCTGGGTGTGATTCCCCTTTTCCTCCTGCCTGGGCACAGGTACCCAACCTTCATAGACGCACTGCGGGACCTGGACGATGCCCTCTCCATGTGCTTCCTCTTCTCTACTTTCCCACGGACAGGCAAGTGCCATGTGCAGACCATCCAGCTCTGCCGGCGCCTGGCCATCGAGTTCCTCAACTACGTCATTGCCTCCCGCTCCCTGCGCAAGGTGGGTGGGTGCTGCGGGGAGGGAGGGAGCCGAGACCTCCCTGCCCTGGGGGGGCTGTGGAGATGAGGGTGGTGCCAGCTGTGCTGGCAGCTTCAGATGGGAAACGAGTCCCACCAGACTGTCTGTGAGAAGCCTGGTGACAGAGGAAGAGTTGACAAGGACAGGGAAGCACCCACTGCCTTCCTCCCCCTGAGCCCTCGCTTTGGTCCCTGCCAGGTCTTCCTCTCCATCAAGGGCATCTACTACCAGGCTGAGGTGCTGGGGCAGCCCGTCACCTGGATCACCCCTTACGCCTTCGCACACGATGTGAGTACATGGGAAGAGCACGGCAGGATCCGTGCGGGAGCTGCTGCTCTCTTTCCAGCGGTTGGGGCACACCAAGGGACCGGCTGGTGTCTCTGGCACTGCGGAGGCAGGCGAGGCTCTGGGGGAGACCCCAGGGCCTGGCTCAGGAGGCGTGTGGGGACATGACCATTTTCTGCCCCCTGGGATGGCTGCAGCCCTGCCCTTTGTGGCTGGTTGTACCAGTCTCCGCGAGTGTTTCCTGTTGTCAATTATTAAGACGGGCCTTAATCAGACATTAAAGATTAACTGCAGGAATGAGGCTGGTGGCACTTAGGGAAGAGCCGGGCCAGACCCTGCACCCTTGGCCAGGGTGGTTCTGCTGCACCCCCTGCACAGTCAGGGCAGGGCGAGGGGAGATCTGTGGGTGCTGCCGTGCCAAGATCCTTTTCAGGCAGGAGTTCCCTGTCATTTCAGTGCCTTATTGTTTCTCTTCCGGGCTTTCCAGGGCTTGGCACAGTCGGGTTGAGGCGTTCCAGTCTGTGGCCCATGCTGGGGCTCACCAACCCAGCTCACCCCTGAAGCATCTCCTTGGCCAAACGGTGTCCTTCCCACACTCACTCCCATGATTTGTGGCTGCTGTGGGACTGGCTGGGACCCTGCTGCATTTGTCTGCTTGTTTTGCTCTTGTCTGGCTTTGCCACAGCCTAGACTTCTCACCTGGTGGAGCAGACTCCCCCAAGCCACCAAGGTCCCCATCCGTGATGGGATGAGGCGCTCCATCTATCCGAGCAGGTCTTTTCACAGAGGAGTGGCAGCAGGGCGCCATGTGGCAGTCTGGAGAGCTCTTCCTCACTGAGGTCTGGCGGTGGCCATGGATCTCCAGACCTCGCTGTGAAGGGGGCAGGACCCTCTTCCCTGTGCGGGTGGGATGAGCCCCATCCCTGCAGAGGGGACTCTGGTCCTTTGCCCTTGTTTGCTCACCCTTCCCGTGTGCCTGCAGCACCCCACGGACGTGGATTACCGGGTGATGGCCACCTTCACCGAGTTTTACACCACCCTGCTGGGATTCGTCAACTTTCGCCTCTACCACTCCCTCAACCTGGTCTATCCTCCCAAGGTGAGGCCAATGCTTGTCCTGGGGACACGCCACACTGGCCCAAGACCAGTGGGGCCACCAGGACTGGGTGTTAGGAAACGAAGCCGAATTGGAGGGTCAGAGTGGTGGAGGGGGACATGTCTGGGGGCTATGGGTTTGGGAGCTGCTTCCCCAGCTTTCCGTTTCTCCCCAGATTGACGGACAGGCTGATGTTGAGCTGAAGCCGGCAGAGGGAAAGGTGTATGCCATGGATTCGGAGAGTTACTTGGAGGTGAGGGGCACTGCTGTTACTGTGGTCCATGGGAGGACCGTGCGTGGTCTTGGTGTCCTGACTGCAGACAGAATCCCAGCATGATGGGAGTTGGAAGGGACCTCTGGAGATCATCTGGCCCAACACCCCTGCTCCAGCAGAGTCACACAGAGCAGGGTGCTCCGGATTGCAGTGTCCAGCTGGGTTTGGAGTATCTCCAGAGAAGGAGAATCCACAACCTCTCTGGGCAGCTTGGGCCAGGCTCTGCCACCTTCACAGCAAAGTTTCCCTCATGACCACTTCCTGATATGGGGCACTTGGTGTGTAGGGATTGAGGAGCAGAGACAGATCCCTGCATGTTGGAGGACTCTGGTCTGAAATTCCTTGTTCCCTCATAGAATCATAGAATGGCCAAAGTTGGAAGGGACCTTAGAGATCATCTAATCCAACCTCCCTGCCATGGACAGGGACGCCTCTCAACTAGACCAGGTTACTCAAGGCTCTGTCCAGCCTTGCCTTAAACACCTCCAGGGAGGGGGCATCCACAACGTCTCTGGACAATTTATTCCAAAGTCTTGCCACCCTTGTACTGAAGAATTTCCTTCTAAGATCTAATCTAAATCGGTTCTCCCTCAAATTAAACCCATTTCCCCTTGTCCTGTCAGTGGACACTCTTGTAAAGAGTCCCTCCCCAGCCTTCCTGTAGGTTCCCTTCAGGTATTGGAAGGCAGCTATTAGGTCCCCCCAAAGTCTCCTCTTTTCAAGACTGGACAATCCCAGCTCCCCCAGCCTATCCTCATAGCAGAGGTGCTCCAGCCCCCGGATCATCTTTGTGGCCCTCCTCTGGAACACGCTCCAACAGATCCATATCCCTCTTATGGTGGGGACACCAGAACTGGACGCAGTATTTGAGGTGGGGTCTCACAAGAGCAGAGTAAAGGGGGAGAATCACCTCTCTTGATCTGCTGCCCACTCTTCTCTTGATACATCCCAGGATGCAGTTGGCCGCCTGAGCTGCATGAGCACACTGCCGGCTCATGTTGAGCTTCTTGTCTATCAACACCCCCAAGTCCTTCTCTTCAGGGCTACTTTCAACCCGCTCTGTACCCAGTTTGTACTTGTGCCTAGGATTGGCCCCACCCAGGTGAAGGACCTTGCATTTTGACTTGTTGAACCTCATGCAGTTTGCATTGGCCCATTTCTCAAACCTATCAAGGTCCCTCTGGATGGCATCTCTTCCCTCAAGTGAGTCCACGGCACCACACAGCTTGGTGTCGTCGGCAAACTTGCTGGTAAAGGGAGGAACTGTACTTGGTCTTGGGGCAGACTGGCCTTGCCCTGCGGTCCTGTACATGTGCTATCTTCTTGATCTCCTCCCACTGCAGAAACTGTCAGCTCTGAGCGCCAGCCTGGCACGTGTGGTGGCACCAACCCATGAGGACGAGGTGGAGATGGACGAGTTCCCGGTGGAGGGGGTAAGAGGCTGGTGGGGTAGCTCAGCCATGCCCTAGGGTGGTCCTGTCTGCGGTATGTCTTGTCTTGTGACTGGACAGAGGCTGACAGGGCCTGCCAGGGTGCTGGGAGGGACTGGCAGGAGCATGGACACACCATCCCAGAGTCTTCACAGAATGAGGCTCAGCAGGGGCTGTTCATGGGGATGAGGCTTAAATGCTTTGCTCTGAGCAGGAGACTGCGGAGCAGATGGATGCAAGGAAGAAGGAGCAGGAGGCCCAGGAGAAGCACAAGAAGATGTTTGAGGGGCTGCGCTTCTTCCTCAACAGGGAGGTGCCTCGAGAGCCGCTGGCCTTCATCATCCGGTATGTGGTGGGCGGGCCGTGCCCCCAACAGCCCCACTGCACCACACTTCCCTCCCCCAGCCACTCTGCCAGGACTTCGGAGGCCAGTCTGCCTGACGTCCTGTGGGTGAGGAGACCCTGACGGTCCTTCCTGCCCACCTGACTCCTCGGTGTGTTTTGCTGACAGGTGCTTTGGTGGCCAGGTCTCCTGGGACAAGTCCCTGTGTATTGGTGCCACCTACGATGTGAGCGACCCCTCCATCACCCACCACATTGTCGACCGGCCCCGGGTGGAGTTGCAGGTTGTTGGCAGGTGCGTGAGGCCGGGTGGCCTGTCCCCAGAACGGCCACACGTTCTAGTGGGTGTCCCTGCCCATCCCAGAGCTATCCATGCTCTGCTCCTTTGCAGCTCCACACTCTCCAGAGCCTGGCATGGGAGGAAAGAGTCCGAGCCTGAATCCCTCTGCCCCACAGGTACTACCTGCAGCCGCAGTGGGTCTTCGACTCTGTCAATGCCAAGCTGTGTCTCCCTGTGGCCGACTATTTCCCTGGTGTGCTGCTGCCCCCGCACCTCTCGCCCTTCGTGACGGAGCAGGAAGGAGACTACGTCCCTCCGGAGAAGCTGAAGCTGCTGGCCATGCAGAGGGGAGAGAACCCAGGTGATGCTGCGAGGCTCTGAGCCTGGAGGAATGGAGGAGCAGGGCTGTACCTGCTCTGGGGCACTGCCTGCTTCCATGGGTAATGGTGATCTCTCTGTAGATGAAGAGAGCGAGGAGGAAGAAGAGGAGGAAGAGGAAGATGACAATGACAAAGAAGAGGAGGAGGAGGAAGAAGATGAGTCTGAAAAGGAAGAGGAGATAAAATTAAAGAAGATGGAAGAGCAGAAGACGCAGAGCAACAAGGTATGAGGTGGGAGCCCCAGGAGGAGGCAGCCCTGGTAAGCTCTGTCCCTGCTGAGACTGTGCTCCTTCTGTGGCAGCCACCACACTTGTGGGTCCTGGATCCATGTTCGTGAGCTGCAGCTCCCGTTCACACTCAGGATTTGATGCCTGGTCTGGAGGGTGCTGAGGCTGTTCCATGGCCCCCGGTGAATGTTGTGGAAACCTCTCCAACCTTGGGGAATGCTAGAATCATTTAATTGTTTTGCTTGGAAAAGACCTTTAAGGTCATCAAATCCACCCATTCACCCAGCACTGCCAGGTCACCACTAAACCGTGCTCCTCAGCAGCATATCTCCATGGCTTTGAAACCCCTCCAGGGATGGGGATTCCACCCTGGGCAGCCTGGGCCAGGCCTTGACAACCCTTGCGGGGAAGAAATTTTTCCTTATGTTCAACCTAAACCTCCTCTGGTGCAACAGGAGGGCGTTTCCTCTTGTCCTGTCACTTGTTCCTTGGCAGAAGAGACTGACCCCACCTGGCTCCAACCTCTTTTCAGGCAGTTGTCCAGAGCAAGAAGGTTTCCCTTGAGCNCAGCACTGCCAGGTCACCACTAAACCGTGCTCCTCAGCAGCATATCTCCATGGCTTTGAAACCCCTCCAGGGATGGGGATTCCACCCTGGGCAGCCTGGGCCAGGCCTTGACAACCCTTGCGGGGAAGAAATTTTTCCTTATGTTCAACCTAAACCTCCTCTGGTGCAACAGGAGGGCGTTTCCTCTTGTCCTGTCACTTGTTCCTTGGCAGAAGAGACTGACCCCACCTGGCTCCAACCTCTTTTCAGGCAGTTGTCCAGAGCAAGAAGGTTTCCCTTGAGCCTCCTTTTCTCCAGGCTGAACAACCCCTGGTCCCTCAGCCTCTCCTCACAAGACTTGTGCTCTCGACCCTCGCCTAGTTTTGTTGCCCTTCTCTGGACNCCCCTCCAGGGATGGGGATTCCACCCTGGGCAGCCTGGGCCAGGCCTTGACAACCCTTGCGGGGAAGAAATTTTTCCTTATGTTCAACCTAAACCTCCTCTGGTGCAACAGGAGGGCGTTTCCTCTTGTCCTGTCACTTGTTCCTTGGCAGAAGAGACTGACCCCACCTGGCTCCAACCTCTTTTCAGGCAGTTGGCCAGAGCAAGAAGGTTTCCCTTGAGCCTCCTTTTCTCCAGGCTGAACAACCCCTGGTCCCTCAGCCTCTCCTCACAAGACTTGTGCTCTCGACCCTCGCCTAGTTTTGTTGCCCTTCTCTGGACACGCTCCAGCCCCTCAATGTCCTTCTTGGAGCGAGGGGCCCAAAACTGAACCCAGGGTTCAAGGTGTGGCCTCACCAGTGCTGAGTTCAGGAGGATGATCCCTACCCTGTTTTCTCACTATTTCTAGAACAAGCCAGGATGCTGTTGCCCTTCTTGCCACCTGGGAGGAGCAGTGGGTTCCTAGCATCTGGGGTCCTGAGCTCTTTGGTTCTCTGCAGGCACTTGCCGTGAAGGTCACTGCTGGCAAGCTGCGGCTGGAGGACAAGCAGCGCCTGGAGCAGGAGCAGCAAAGCGAGGAGAAGCGCCTGGCTATCATGATGATGAAGAAAAGGGAGAAATATCTCTACAAGAAGATCATGTTTGGCAAGAAGCGCAAAGTCCGAGAGGTACGAGCGTGGGGCCGCGGTGGGCCAAGGACCCTTCCTAGCGATTCCCAAATCGTCTTGCAGCCACCAACCACTAAAGCTGGGCCCGTCCCCATCTCGGGGCAGAGGGAACAGTTTCTGCTCCACTCCTGTGCAGCTCTGGGCTCCTCCCAGTGCCGGGTGAGGGCATGGAGCAAAGGTGGGTGAGGGTGGGGCTCCACGAGCCTCTTTCATGGCGTCACCCGGCTGTGGTCTCGACCCTGGCAGGGCTCCCTCATGCTCCTTTGAGGCCACTCAGAAGCGAAGCTGCCGCCCCTCTCTGTGCCGTGCACCTGACCCGGGTGCCAGCAGCAGATGGGTCCATCTCTGCCACGTTACCTGTGGAGGCTTTGGTGGAACCCAGGGTGGAGCACCTGTTGGTGTCTGTGGACTCGTCTGACTGTGGATCTTGGGGTGGGATTCTCCACAGGCGAACAGACTCGCTGCGAAGAGGAAAGCCTACGATACTGCCGTCAAAGAGGAGAAGAAGAAAAGCAAGAAGGCACGGCGAGCGTGATGGGGCCTCGGGGCTCCCTGTGGGTGAGGCTGGCCAGATGGCTGTGCCCCACGGACACCATCGCATTTGGGTGAAAAGCCATCAGCTTTGCTCTTGGGACAGAAATGCTGAATTAAAACATTTCCCGTCTGTAAATACACCTCCTGCTGTGCCTTTCCCGGGGCTCCCTCCACCAGTGCCGCTGCTGCCCTGGCCTAGGCTGTGGGATTGGTGTCATGAGGATGGTCCTCTTCTTGCTGGTGCCACCTCTGCTTCCTGACCTGCAGGGGTGGCGAGTGGGGAAGAGGAGGACAAGGAGAGCTCTGGGCTCTTGCAAGTCCCTCCAAGATTGTTCCTTTAGAATTTACACTGGGGAGCAGGAGCTCCCCAGGGCACAGCAGGTCATTGTGGCGTGGTTTGGAGGCTCGGCACGAAGAGCAGGGCTTTGGCGCAGAGGAGTTGGTGGCAGAGGGGAGCCCGTCCTCCCCCAGCAGCCCATTGTAGGCTCTGCTTCTCTATTTTTATTTTTAATTAAATAAGGTGATGCTTCCCTGGTGGTGTGTTGTCTGTTCCTTCCTGGCTGGGGTGGCACCACTGCACTGTGCTCAGCGCTGTGCCTGATGCTCTGCCCAGGCCTGGGCATGGTGGAGGATGTGCAGATCGGTTCATCCGATATGTATATGGGACTGAAGATGGCTCCTCATCCTTTGCTGGGTGGGTAGGTACTGTCTGCTTAGAGGTGGAGCCGAAGGGACGGGTCTTGGTCCCTGCTCCAGGTACCAGAACTTGTGGCCACTATGGCTATTACTTTGCTCGTTGTCACCCTTTGCTAGTCCTTGCTCCTGGCGTCAGGTCTTGGTAGGGTCAGCTCTATCCCAGCCCTTTTTGTTCAACCAAGGGAAGCAGAAAGTCCTGCCTTTGGGGTGGAGCAGCCCCAGGACCTGCTGGGGGCACCAGACTGGAAAGGAGCTCTGTAGAAAAGGACCTGGAGGTCTCCTGTTGGGCAGGAATTTGACCATGAGCTGGCAAAGAGGTCTGATGGTGCTGTATGAGGAGTGCTGGAGGATGCTGAGGGAGTTGACCTTGTCCCTCAATGCTAGTAAGGTCAGTCATGGAGGGCTGTGTCCAGCAATGGGCTCCCCACTGCAAGAGAGACATGGACATGTTGGAGCTTGTCCAGCGAAGGACCAACAAGATGATGCCAGGACTGGAACATCTTTGCTAGGAGGAAGGGCCAACAGAGATGGGACTGGAGATGAAAATGTTCAGGAGGATCTTACCAATCTTACCTGAGGGGAGGGTGTGAAGGTGGAGCCAGTTTCTTAGTGGTGTCCAAAGCTAGGACAGGAGGCAATGGGCACCATGAAGGTGACCAAGCACTGGCACAGGGTTGCCCAGAGAGGCAGTGGAGTCCATTCATCGAGATACCATGACCAGAGAGATTGGACCAGCTGGATCTTCAGAAGTGCCTTCAATCCCATTGAGACACTGTTACGTTTCTTGGAAAGGGACGAGGCAAAGGTTTTTGTGACTCACTATCCCTCTCCTACCTTCAGCCAGCA
Source organism: Baryphthengus martii (assembly GCA_013396935.1). Classification (NCBI taxonomy): domain Eukaryota; kingdom Metazoa; phylum Chordata; class Aves; order Coraciiformes; family Momotidae; genus Baryphthengus; species Baryphthengus martii. The sequence goes on along the minus strand of VWZK01020855.1, from coordinate 145,702 downwards.
AGAGGCAGAGGAGGGACATGATTTTTTGGGTTAAGAAGATATTATTTTGGCGGTATTGTCTGAAATAGAACAGCATATGGAGAAACTAAGGCTGCCATGGTCATTGGCATGGCAGACAACCCCACGGATGCACAGTGACATCAGCAATGTTATCCCCACACACCTTTCCACTAAATCACGGGGAGTTTTCTAAAAAAGAAAATAGCCGCACACAAACACATTTCCTTTCCAGGGCCTACACGCAGCCCTGAGGCCTGTTCATGGCTGTCCTGGAGAGAGAAGGAGGGTAATGCTTGGGTTTGTGCATTATTTTGGGGTGGGTTTTTTCTGTTTTCTGGCTCATTTTGGAGGTTGGAAAGGGTCCCAAGGTGGGGTGGCTTGCTGTGGGTTTTTTGGTGAGCGTGGGCTCATTGGGGTGTGAAGGTTGTGTTGTCATATATGGACACCCTTGTACCCAGCCCTGGTGAAGGCCGTGTCATCTTACAGGGCCTGTTATGGGGGCACCTCGTTTCTGATTATCCTACAGTGCTTTTATTGGCACACCCTCATCCTCAGCTGTGGTGAAGGCTGTGATATTTCATGGGCTTGTTATGGAGACACCTTGTTCCCAGCTTTGTGAAGGCTCTGTAATCTTATGGGGCCTTTTATGAGAACATGTGGTCTCTGGTTGTGCTGAAGGCTGTGCTGTCTCATAGGGCCTCTTATGTGGACACCATGGCTTCTGCTATGGTGAAGGCTCATGGGGCTTTTATTGGGACCCCAGCTGTGGTGAAGGCTGTGCCATCTCATGGCACTCTTGTGGGGACACAGGTGTGGCCCATGAGCTCGCTGCCCACAACCCCCAGCAGCAGGAAAGCAGCAATAGCACAGACAGGAAACTGTTGATAACCACCCGTTCCTTTTTCCCTCTTTCCCCTTTTCCCTTTTTCCCTTTTTCTCCTTTTCGCCTTTTCTCTTCACCTTTTTCCCTTTCCTCCTTTCCTCCTTTCCTCCTTTTCCCCTTTTTTTCCCTTTTCCCCTTTCCTCCTTCCTCTTTTCTTTGATTTTTCCTCTTTTCTTTTTCCCTTTTTTTTTTTTTCACTTTGGCTGTTTGGGAGGGCTGAGTCTTCTTCCTTTTTTTTTTTCCTTGCTTTCTCCTCCTTCCTTGACTTCACCTCTTGAAAAAGGAGGGGGTTCAACTGCTTGACTGCTCCTGGGGCTGCAGCAAGAGCTGAGTTTCCACCACAGAGTAAGACACCTCGAATTGAACAGGGCTTCCCAGCCCCACTGGAGCTGCCAGACACCTGCTCCTGGGCTGCTGCAGGCACCACACTGGGGCAGCAGATACGGAAAGGGTGGTGGGACCGTCAGGCAGAACTGCCCAAACGGGTGACCACGAACCGGTTGTACCACTCCGACGGCCACTGGTTCCCCCTATTTCGCCAATGCTAATGATAGTTTTCTGCACGATAAAGGCGTCTAATCCAACAAGCGACCAATGGGACCAAGACTTGCTCCAGACAGGGTGTGCCACCACGGTGCTGCTGCTCGCCTATCTGACCAGCCACTTGGGCTACTCAGCATATCCTTCGGGATCTTCAGCTTTGGTGCGTGCTTCCCCGGTGCTCAGGTTTTTGGTGCGAGTGCTTTGTTGGTACCCCCAAATTTGGGAGGATTCACTCTGCCTTCTTCCAGGTAGGGGAACGGGGACTTTGGGGTGAAGAACATCATGGTGGAGCATTCCTGAGGGTGGTTTACACTTGATGGGGAGCAGGAGGTGGGGTGTTGCTGCTCCCCAGCTTGTTTAAGTCACATCCCGAGGCTGCGAGCATCCCTTCATTGAGCTGCCGCATCCCAGCCACCGTGGTCCTCTTCTGACTGGAAACCCTTCTCAGTGTCTTCCCCTAAAAAAGGGGGAAACCCAGAATTAAGAGAGGGGGGATGCCTCTTGTTCCCCGTGTCGCTGTTTCCAGGGAAAATCCAGGTAAGGGGATGGAAAGGCGGGTGGCTGGAGCTGGAGCAGATGGCGGAGCCGGGGGTGTTATTTAATCCAACGTCATGGTTATTTCACACAGCGGCCATTACCCATGACAAATCAGCGTGGGGGGCAGGGGGAGGAGATGGGCGATAAATCCCTGGGGTGACTCCGGCCAGGACTGGATGTAACTGGAAATGCATCAAGTAATGGTTCTGCAGGTGCTGTGCATTTGCCGCGTGCTCGGGCGTTACTCTGCCTCTGCATAGCATCAAGTATCCTGTCCCCATCCCAGTAGCAGCTTCTGCCATCCCTGGGGCAGATGGGCACGTCCCACCATTGACTTTTGAGGAGTGTGCACTTGTGCTCACTTGTGCGCTCGCTTACTTCTCCCCATTGTCCGGAGGTGCCGATTCCTCTCCGCTGTCCACGGCCAGCACAGTAAGGCCTCAGGCTTTCATTTTGAGGAACCAAATGGGCTCCCCCATGCAGGGCCAGGAGAGTGTGGACATGACAGCAGAGCCAGCGCCTGTGGGTGGGTGGCGGCAGCTTTTCTTCCCTCTTCCTGCAATAATACAGTATATTCAGGCTTTTCTCGTCCCCCAGCACGGCCAGGACCGCCCAGGGGTTGCGCAGTTTAACCCCAGGTTGAGAACCGGTCCCACTTAGGCAGGGCAGGATGTGACAGCTGCGTGCGATGGGGCAATAGCTATCTGCCTGGCCAGGGCTCATCAGAGTGACCCTAACCTCACAGGAATGAGCTCAGAAGCCCAAATACCTCTGTCATGGACAGAGAGGCCTGGGTGGGTATGGGGCATGGCCAAGGGGTGCTCTGAAGTTACACTGCCAGCTGAGCCCTGCTTGCTTGACCATCGGAGCAAAAGTGCAGGGCCATCATGGTCTTTAGCAGCAGTGAGTCAGCTTTGAGAGTTCTGGGAAGCACCAAGATTGGATCTGTGTGCACAATGATCTCTTTTCTGCCCCACCATGGGGTGATGCACCAGCGGGGTGCCAGATGGTGCTGAGTCCTCCCCAGTGTGGCTGCAGAACCCAGTTGCCCCCCTGGGCGCAGTCACATCATAGCAGGATGGGACCCCAGAGGTGGCAGCACCCCTTAACCCCCTGCAGTGGAGGTGTGCAGGGACCTCCAAAGTCCCAGAGCAGCCTGTGGGACTGGGAAAAGAGGAAAGGCTGTTGGCAGCACCGCGGTTATCGTGCTGCAGTGGGAGAGCAGAAATACTGCTGCCGTTAAGGCCATAAAAGCCATTCAGATATGACATGTAGCAGGGAGGGAGGGTTGGGGGAACTGCGGAGGGGATGGAGAGGAGCCAGCAGAGCACAGCCGGAACACTTCGGGAAGCAGGTGACCAGGTTGGAGATGCAGGGAGTGCTCCCCAAGTGGAGGTGAGCTCCAGCTGCTGGAGGTGACAGCCCTGCCATGAGTCGTCCCACAAGAGGAGGAGGGTGGGTGGTGAGAGCTGGCCCCATAGGGCGGAGAAGAGCTTGGGTGCCAGCGCCGAGGGATAGCCATTGTCACCAGCTCAGCCGGCAGCACCCCAGCTCCCAATGCTGTGGGTGCCAGCCCACGGGGCCAAGCCAGGCTGGGGGCTGGCGGTGGTGGGGAGCAGAGGGGCCGGGCGGGGGGCGGGCAGTGACAATGTCCCTGTTGAGGCTGGCGCCACAGATGGAGACAAATGGCCCCCTTGTTTTCGGTGCTGGCAGGCAGCGGGCAGGCAGCGAGCGGGCAGCGGGCTGAATGCCTCCTCTGTGCTGCCGCAAGTGGGTGGGGAGACAGGAGGCTTGGGCTGGCAACAGGCACCCAGGGCCTGGCCCGGCTGTCCCGGGAAGCCGGGCCGTGCCCGGCCGCAGCCCCTCATCCCTCTCGGCAGCAGCTCTCATTTCTCTCTCTCTTTTCCCACCTCCCCAGGCCAGCGATACGGGGCGGGGACCCCGGCAATGCCGTAAAAACTGTGGCTTGTGGGGGAGGCTTTGGAAAAGGCAATGCTTTTGGGTAGCTGACCAAGACGAGCTTATTCCATGTCGGAGCAGCATCAGTGCTCCTGCCCCACGCTGCCCGCTACCCCTGCACCCCAGCCAGCCCAGGAGAGGAGAGCGACGGCTCACCAAGAGCGACTTAAGCAAAGAAAGAGGTGATGCTTGGGGGGTGGTGGGACGCTTGAGGGGGCCAGCTTTATGGTGCAGGGTGCTGAGGGATGCGTGGGGATGGGTGTTTCACACCCGTTGTGGTGGGTGCATGATGTGGACAGGGGGGGTAGGAAGCGCCATCCCTTCCTGAAATTGGGCATGTGGAAAGAAGAGCGTGTCCGTGGGCTTGTAGGGGCAGGAGGAGCAAGCAGCATGTGAATTCACCTCATGTACTGTGACTATAGGTGTTTACTCATAAAGGAAATGGCTCCTATAGGGAAAAACCCAAAAGAAGGCTCAGGAATGTCCCCACAGACCAGGGGAGATACTGGGACATGAGGACGAGTCTGTGGAGCTGTGTGGCCTGGGCTGTCCTTAGAGCGTGACCCACAGGGAAATGGCCAGTGCAGTCGTGTCCTCCGGCTGGCAATTTCACCTGGCCGGCTGAGTGCTGGTGCCACTGCTGCCCCATGCTCACAGGAGCCCCAGGAATAAAAGCCTCGATGATCACATTTCTCCCAGCAAGCTATTAATAATTAATCCACTCATTTAAGGCAAAGTCAATAGAGTTAATGGGCTGGGAACTGTTTGCCAGAATCACGCCAGGGCAGGCAGCCTGTGTAGAATGAGGCATCCTCCTGGCATCCTGGCACATGGGGCCGGGAGCCCATGTTGTCCCTGGGGGATTTAGGGGTCCTCTGTTGGGCCGGGAGCTGAGGGGGAGGTTAATGGCACCAGGTTGCTTGCTTCGGTGGGGCAGGTGCCGGCACCAGCAGTGCTGTGCTCGTGGCGTGGTGACCTGTGAGGGGCTGGGATGCAGCTTTGCTCCTGGTCAGCAGCACCGGCACAGGTGGGTGGGTGTCCCCTCTGGCTCTCACCAGTGGCTTTTCTAGGTGGTGAGTGGTGACTCTGGCACAATCATGGTGTGACACCAAATCCTGTCTGCTCCCAGGTGTGTGAAACCCTCCAGGCTTCACTCCCACGCTGCAGTTTTGGGGTAGCATCAGAGCCACCCACTCCACTTGCAGTTACACTGTATTTTCCCATGTGTCTGCTGTGCTTGTCAGTGGTTCTGGAAACCACCCGGGAAGAGGCTGAATGTGGCCAGCCCTGCCTGTCCTGGGGGTCCCCACTGTAGGTCAAGGTGGGGGGGATCACTAGGGTGAGCTCAGGCATGCTCGTGGGGTGCCACCAGGCGCCCCCATCCCGTCAGCACCACTCGGCTGCCGCGCTGGGTGCTGGGATGAGCTGTGCCCAGCACCCGGCCGCAGTCTCGGGCTCCGGTTGCGTTTTCCATTCATTATTCATCGAGCTGGAAATCTCAGTCAGCAGCACGAGGTGACCGGGGGGGCGGGCAGAGAGAAGGGGGAGGCTGGCAGGAGCAGCGGCTGGGGCTCGTCGGGCCCTGGACACCCTTCGGGTAACCTTCCTGCTGCGGCTTAGCTTAGAATTCGTGACGGGGTCTCTGCTGCGGGGGGGGTCAGGGGGCGATGCTTGTAAATGTGTCTGGGCTCAATCCGCAGCTTTCCTGGGCGGGATTTCACCTCTCGGGATGATCTGCTGGGGCAAGAGGCTCTGAGGAGGTGATGCCGCAGCGGGCTCAGGGGGCATTGGCTGGGTTTTTGGGGGCGTTGTTGTTCAGAGGACGGCTGAGAACATGACCAGCCTCGGCTGGAGGATGCTGGGATGCAGAGCAATGCCAGAACGAACGGGAGGCGATGCTGCTCCTGCAGCCACCAAACGGGAGTATGAGGCTGGGGGGGGCATGCGGGGCTTTGCCCCCCGCCTCAGGGCGTGCTGCCGAGCACTGGGCTCCAGGTGCCACGGTCACGAGTGGCGTGTGCCCGTGTCCTGCCACAGAGGACAGCCCCGCTGCAGTGCGGCGGCACTGCCGGTGCCCCCCGGCTTGCAGGCAAGCAGCTGGGTAGGTGTGATGGGGGCTGCAGGAGGGGTGGCTTGGGGGGTACCTCAAGGGTGTGAGGCTACCTGCTGGAGGGGCTCTGGGCGTGCGTGTGTGTGCATGCGTGTGCCTGAGTGAGCATGTACAGATGTGCCCTTGTGTGTACATGGGCACGCATCAGGATGAGTAGATGTCTGTGCACATACGTGTCTGTGTCCTTCAGAGCGCAGAGATGTGCGTGGGGGGAGGCAGGTGCTTGTGTGCATGTATGTGCATGTGTATATATGTGCCTGCATTTGTGTGTCCATGTCTTTGTGTGTGTGTGTAATGCACAAGTACGTGTGTGTGTGTGTATGTTCTCATGCATGCGTGTGGATGCATGAACATACACAGATGTGTCCTTGTGTGTACGTGCATACACGTGAACATGCACAGATGCGTGCCTGTGTCCCAGCACGTGTGTGCGTGCACAAGTGTGCACAGATATATGTGTCTCTATATGCACATGCTCATGCATATGTGCATGGATGTTTGTGTGTGTGTGTGTGCCTGCATGTGGATGCATGAGCAGATATAGATGTGTGTGCATACATGTTCTTGTATGTATGCGGGCACACCTGAGGAGGCACCGATGTGTATGTGTACATATATGTGCCTGTGTCCCTCTGCATGCACAGATGTGAGTATGGGGAGGGGAGTACCTGTCTGCATATAAGTGTATGTATACCTATGTATGTGCATGTGTGCACATTTGTGTGTTTGTGTCCTTTGTGTATGTGGAATGCTTGAGTACATATTTGTATATGTATATGTCCTTGTGGATGCATGTGGATGCATGAACATGCACAGAGGTGTGTGTGTCCTTGTGCATGTGTGCACATGCATGAACATGCACAGAGGTGCGTGTGTCTGTGTGCACGTGCATGAACATGCACAGATGCATGTCTGTGTCCACTGTGCGTGTGTGCACGCAAGGATACATGCATCCCTACATGTATGTGCACATGCGTGCGCGTGCATGTGCCCTCTGGCTCTGCATGTGCACATGTGTGCAGACATATGCAGTTGTACATGCACATATGTGTATGTGTGAGCAATTGCTCATGTGTGCGTGCAGGGGCTGCCGACCTGCTTTGTGCAGCAGGTCTGCATCTGAGCCCATCAAAGTGTGGGTGCTGTGGCCAGAGGTGCCCCAAGGGCCTCTGCAGCCTGCGCTGCCGGAGGTGCTGGGAGCCTCTGGCATGGCTGTGCCAGGTGGGCATTGCAGAAATCGATCCTTCCCAAGCAGGTGGAGCTCCTCATCCGGCCTGGAAAAGGGATGCCAGCCACCCTTTGAAAGCTCCCACCTGCATCGGTGGGTTTTCGGTGCTGGGGGAGCTGCCGGTGTGGCCTGGATGAGGGTTCCTGCTCTGCGGCTGGGCTGCCTCATGGCACAGGTCCCTTCTCCCCCTGTTTCCAGCCCTGCAACCTCTCCCGCTGCTCTTGCCTTGGGCCAGGAAGTTGCTTCTGATTTCCTCAAGGCAAGCAAAGGGTGTGTGGGATGGGCAGAGCCACTGCTCTTTGGCCATGCATCTGTTGTGCCAGCAGTCGGGGACACGCCTGACGCTGGCTCACCTGTCTCCTGGCAGTGCCAGCACTGAAAAGCCTGGTGAGATGCTTCCAGGGACTTCCCATGCCCATGAGATGCCCCTGTGCTTTATTTGCTTGTGATTCGTGTCCCACAGTCCCCTCGGTCTCCACTTCCTCATCCCCAGGTGCTAACCCCTCTTGTCTCCTCTCATGTCTCCTCTCTGCCAGCTGCAGGTGACCAGGATGCTGCACCATGGGAATCACTGGAGGTCCATGTGTAAGGGGCTCATCCTGGGGACCCTCCTGACCAGCTTCATACTGCTCTACTCCTACGCCATCCCCCCGCTGCAAGTCAGCATGACTGAGTGAGTGTGGGGTTCCCACGTGTCATCCTGGCAGCTCAGCCACCCTGTGCACCACTGGACACTCCCAAGCAAAGGTGATCCCGGGACTTATCAGGCTCTGGTGGATTTACACCAAAATGTCCCTTTCCTACAGCTTCCTGCTGGAGACTGAGCCCTGTCCCATGTTGTGGGGCAAGACAAGCTCCAGCTCCCCAAGGGGCTGAGGATGCTCATCCCAGGGGGATGTGCTGCAAGATGGCAGCTCCTGGTTGATGGACAGGATGAAGAGGTGTAGGAGATCCACTGTGGCTTCACGTCCCCTGGGAAAGGGAACAGCATCACGGGACATATTCCCTGGCAGTGGGCAGAGATGAGGGCAGTTATTTGGGTGCTCTTTATTAAGGGTTTCAAGAGAGACCAGAGCTTTTGCCCACAGAGATGGGCACAGGGAGGTTCAAAGCTCTCTGTTGCCATTGCAGCAAAAGCTGGCACTCAGCCGGGTTCAGCTCCTGCCATCCCTCCTGGCATTAAATTTATATCTAAGCTTATGAGCAAGGTCCACCTGTGGGTGTTTCATAAGATACGTTCCAACTTGTACTTCTGTGTGGGATCTTTGTCAAGGATCAGCTTTACGACTTCACTAATGGTGCACAAAGTCACTTGACACTGCAGTGTCTGCTCCCTGCTCCAAGCTTCTCAGATAACACACAAGCTGTTCTCAGCGCTCCCCAGGGCCCACGAGCTCACCTGTGGGGCCACACGCTAGAGTCATTTCCCTCTTTGCTGGGATGCTGAATCCTCCACAACTCCCACAAGGGGCTGAGAGCTTCCAAACCTCACAAGAACATTATCAGCTCCTGTCCGTGGAGTTATAGCCATAGAGAGCTTGTCTCAATGCACATCTCAACATCACCTCCTCCCGGGCCATCATGGCTGTGCCCATGGGAAAGGATAGGGACGCTCTGTTCAGGCTGCACAGGTGCTGATGGAGGCTGACCACCTTCAAGACCCCCATAGCGGCCTGTACTCGGTGGCTGGAGTCGTCCAGTGGGTGAATGAGCTTGCTTTAGTGGGTCGGAGGTGCATCTGATGTTGGGGGCTGTGGGGGTGGTGGGCTCTGCTCTACTTGCTGAGAGGCTTCTGCCAGGTGTGTGCTCCAGTCCTGCTGGGCACATGGCTGAGGGTGAAGAGGGCTCTGCCCACAGCTGGACTCATCTCTCCCAGGGAGCCTGGGGGGTGCTGAGGGTAAGCACCCATCCTCAGGTCCAGCACTCATTCCCACGTCCAGCATCTACCTCTGGGGTGAGCATCCAGCTCCAGGTCCAGCACCTGTTCCCAGGTCCAGCACCTGTCCCTGGGTCCAGCTCCTCCAAGAAGGAAAATGGCTGAGTCTTCATGGTGTCTGGTCCGTATTGGCCAAGCTGTCCTCACTATGGTGTTCTGTCTCTTCTCCCCACCAGGATCCCTATCCGCTCCTCCTGCTCCTCCTACTCAGCCCACAGCAAGGCACCAGCAGTGGCCAACAGCACAGGCAGTTCCTCAGGACGGAGCTGCCTGCCCAAGCTGAACATCATGTTCATGAAGACACACAAGACAGCCAGCAGCACCATCCTCAACATCCTCTTCCGCTTTGGGGAGAAGCATCGCTTGAAATTCGCCTTCCCCAACGGCCGCAATGACTTCTATTACCCCTCGTACTTCGAGCGCAGCCAAGTGCAGCACTACCAGCCCGGCGCGTGCTTCAACATCATCTGCAACCACATGCGCTTCCACTATGAGGAGGTTCGCCAGCTCCTGCCGGCGGATGCCACCTTTGTGACGGTGCTAAGGGATCCCGCCTACCTCTTTGAGTCTTCTTTCCACTACTTTGGGCGCGTCATCCCCCTCACCTGGAAGCTGACAGGGGAGGACAAGCTGGCAGAGTTCCTCCGGGATCCCTGGCACTACTATGACCCCAACGGGTTCAACGCTCACTACCTCCTAAACCTCCTCTTCTTTGACTTCGGCTATGACAATAACATGAACGCAAACAGCCCCCTGGTGGAGGAGCACATCCGGGAGATAGATCGCCGCTTCCACCTCGTCATGTTGCTCGAGTACTTTGACGAGTCCCTGGTGCTGCTGAAGGACTTGCTATGCTGGCAGCTGGAGGATGTCCTCTACTTCAAGCTCAATGCCCGGAAGGGCTCCACCGTCTCCTGGCTGACACCTGAGCTCTATGAAAAAGCCACCTCCTGGAACCTCATCGATGCCAAGCTGTACCGTTATTTCAATGCCACCTTCTGGCGTAAAGTGGAGGCCTACGGGAGGGAGCGGATGGCCAAGGACGTTGCTGAGTTGCAACGGGAGAATGAGAAGATGAAGAGTATCTGCATCGATGGAGGACACCCTGTGGATGCCAGTGCCATCCAAGAGTCTTCAATGCAACCTTGGCAGCCACTGGGGGAGAAGTCCATCCTGGGCTACAACTTGAAGAAGAAGATCAACAAGAAGCACCAGAAGCTGTGCCGTAAGATGCTGACTCCTGAAATCCAGTACCTGACCGACCTGGGTGCCAACCTCTGGATTACCAAGCTATGGAGCCATGTGCGAGACTTCCTGAAGTGGTAGGGGATGGTGGGTACCTTGCTCTCTCCACGGAGGAACCAGGTGCTTTCCTTTTTCTTACTCATGGTGTCTTTTGGTTGGACGTGAGCAGAACTGTCTGGAGGCTCTAGCACCTAGGAACAGTGGGACCCTCTATTACCCTCCTGCAGAGCCCCATCTTGAGCAAGAGTCTTTGGTGGGGCTGCCATCACTCACTGGCAAGGAGAGTGAAGCCTCTGCCTCCAGCCCTGCCTCCGAGACGTCAAGGGCTGGGGGCCTGGGGTTCTTTTTTTCCAGCAAGGTCCACATCTTCCTTTCCCACAGAAAGGCCAGAGGAGGTATTTGTGGAGGATATGGACTCCTCACAGTGGGAGCAGGACATCCATCACCACGTCGCCAGAGGCATGCCGTGGGCTCAGCAGTGCAGGCAGGGATGTGCCCAGCCAGCAGTGGCACAGGGTCCTCCTTGCCCTGGATGGGAAGAGCTGCTGGCAGGGAACTCAAACATCAAAGGGTTCCTCAAATCACCCCCTTTCCCTTGAGCCCTGGTTTGGGGGCTGCGTGACAGAGCCTGCTGCACCACTCTACCAGGCTATGGGTGTGATGGGTGCAGCACATTCTCAGCCTACCCACAACCATTGGTCTGTGGCAGGCTGTGACCTGGAGCCACCCAGAGCCATTTGGAGAATGGAAAATTCACCTCAAAAGCCCCAACACTTCTCAGTGGGCTCATGGTCCTCATAGGCAAAGAGCATCCAAGCAGCAGGTCCCCTCACAGCCCCCATCATTGCAGTTGGAAGGCCCTGAGGCCTCGGACATCCTGGAAAGCCCATGAGGTACGGTGAGAACTGGTGTGGGGAGGAGGTGGGGAGTGGGATCAGTGGCCACCGCCCCTGTGATGCCATCCGCTGGGAACAGGGATGATGCTGAGGATGGAGTCTATCCCCACTCCACGGTAGGGACAGCTCACGGTCATCCCGGCTGGGCTGGATGACACCAGCAATGCCATATTCTGCTGAGAGTGGCCTTGGCCGGGCATGGAGGTGACACCAGTGGCTGAGCCTCCCTGGCTGCAAAGCGGCCTCCCCTGACCCCCTAGCCCCTGTTCTGCTCTCTTTGTAAAGACCAGAAATAAAAAAGCAATTTTAATTTTGTAAGACAATTGTATATTTGGCAGTTTTTAATATAAGAGCTCCAGCGGGTCTCCATCTGTCTCCTTCTCCAAGGGGTAGGATGGACAGGGACTGCCCCACGCTGACTCCCAGCAACAGGCCAGGGCTGAAGCAGGATGCTCTGCAGGTCCCTGGTCCTCCCAGAGAGCCAGATCCCACTCTGCCCAGAGGACGTCCCAGCAGGCCCTTGGGGTCCTGGTTCTCAGGGTCCCAGGATTCAAGGTTTCCCATCAGTCCTGGGGTGGGGAGCTCCGTGTCCCCTGCACAGCACTGAAGAACAAGACCCCCACGCAAGTGGGGCACCTGAATCTGTCTCTACTGTCCCTGTAGAGCAACCCACGCTGCCAAGTGTCGCTGTTGGGTTTCCATGGTGCCATCAGAAAGGTCTGCTGGTTTTGCAGGGACACCGGACCTATGGGACAGCCATCACAGGTGACACAACTCAACTTGTGCCACCAGATCCCAGCTCTGCTGCTGGCAAGTGTGCCCCATTTTCAGGGGTGGTTCCCAGACTTGCACTGGGGCTTCTCCAGCCAAAGCACCAACAGCAGTAGTACTGTGGTGGACACAAGCCCTGATGGCCAGTCTGGAGCCACCGCTGGGACCACTAACAAAACTGTGCATGATGCTGGGGACAGAGCTTGGGGCACCTCCAGCGGAGGGCACCTCCCTGGGGGACCTTGAGGTCTGCAGGTGTCTCCCATGACACGCTGAGGAACAGATGCCAAATCCCACCTTCGCCACTGTTTGCCTCTGCAGATGAGGTGGGGGGGAAGCCCCTTCCAGGACAGGACATTGGCTGCTCAGTGCATCTGGGATGGTGTCCCCATGAGGACACGCTCCATGTCCCTCTGTGTCCAGGTATCCAGTCAAAACATGCAGAGTGGGCTGTGATGGGGGTTTTCCACCATCTGAGTAAGGCAGAAACCACAGGCACATGTGTTTATCCAGGTCTCTGTCCTAGCTCTGACCACACTGTTGCTCCCAACAAGGCTTGTCCAGGACAGCAGTCGTAGAATCAGAGAACAGTTGGGGTTGGAAGGGACCTTAAAGCTCATCTAGTCCAACCCCCTGCAGGGAGCAGGGACATCTGCAACTAGAGCAGGTTGCTTAGAGCCCCAGCCAACCTCATCTGGAATGTTTCCAGGGATGGGGCATCAACCACCTCTCTGGGCAACCTGGGCCAGGGTCTCACCACCTCCAGCATCAAAAATGTCTTCCTTCTCTCTAGTCTAAATCTCCCTCTTTTAGTTTAAAATCATCACCCCTTGTCCTGTCCCAACAGGCCCTGATAAAAAGTCTGTCCTCATCTTTCTGACAGGCCCCTTTAAGCACTGAAAGGCCACAAGAAGGTCTCTCCGGAGCCTTCTCTTCTCCAGGATGGACAAGCCCAACTCTCTCAGCCTGGCCTCACAGCAGAGGGGTTCCAGCCCTCAGACCATTGCTGTGGCTCCTCTGACCCCGCTCCGACAAGTCCCTGTCTCTCCTGTGCTGAGGACTCCAGAGCTGGACACAGCGCTCCAGGTGAGGTCTCACCAGAGCAAGGCCAGCAGTGAGCCCCAGGATGGAGAGTAGCAGCTCTGCACTGGCCTGAGGCCAAAGGGTGGAAGGAAAGTCTTCCTACTGAAGCCCCGTGTCCCAGCTCCCAGCAGCATCTGACAGGCTTTTGTTCTCAATAGATGGGCTCAAACTGGGACTATGGGTCCAGGATTGTGTGATGGGGCTAGGACTGCAAGCAGGACCATGATGGGACAAGAATGGTGCACTGGGGTCCGGGACTGTGTGATGGGACAGGGATCATGCATGGCACCGTGACTGAAAGGTGGAATCAAAACCGTGGCAGGCCTAGGACTATGTATAGGGCCATGATGTAGGACCATAGTGTAAGGAGGGACCAGGAACATCCGTGTGACCGTGACTGAGCAGTGGGACCGGACCATGTGGTACAGTTGGGATCAGGACCACATGCAGTACCAAAACTACATGATGAGACCAACACAATGCATGGGATCAGGACTAACTGGTGGATGTGGGATCACACAGCGGGACCTGGACCTTGCTCAGAATGAAGACCACATGCAGGACCAGGTTGAATGGTGAGACTGAGACTGTGTGATGGGGTGGGGACTGGGCGATCGGTGCAGGTCCTTGTGATGGGACGGGGATAGTGTACAGGACCTCCCCCACATGTGGGGCTGCTGATGGGCTACAGAGGAAACCAAGCAAACATTCAAACCCCAGCAGCACCAGCTGGGGCCCGTTGGTTCCCAGCTCTGGTCTTTAAAGGCCCCCAGGTGCTAGGGTTGGGGCTGCTGCTTGCTGAGGATGATGGGGCTACACTGGTGGGTGCTGGTGTGTGAGGCTGTGCTGAGGGTGTCAGGTGAGTGGAGCTGGGACCCCCTGGGTGCTCCCTTCCGGTCTCCCCGCTGGTTGCACTGGAAGAGATAGATGGTGGCACCCATGTCTGAGTGCAGGAGGATGGTGAGTGCCCTTTGGTTTTGCCCAGTACTGGTTCTTGATGCCCTCCTGGACCTGCTGGTACAGGTCTCCCTGATGGATAGGAAACTGAAAATGACCCTACACTCTGGGAACATGTGTCTGGGGCAAGGAGACTTGCCAGGAGCTCCCCATGCTCCCAGGTCCCAACTGGTCTGTAAGGACCTGGTTTGGGTGGAGAAGTTAGAGCCACTAGTGAGGTACATGGCTGGTGGTAATGGTCTCCCATCCCAGGAGCAGCTCCTGGTCAGTCCCCAACCTTGGCCAGGGTCAGGGTACTGGGGAATGCTCTTGGTGCAGCCTGTCTGTGCCAAGTCATGCCTCATTCTGTGGTTGCTGGGGACACTTTACCTTGTATTTTGGCAGGGTTGTGGAGACCCTTGTGGAGCATCCCCTCCTCCGTCACCCACCACCCCAGTGACTATCAGGGTCTCATGCCAGGGCCTGGCTACTTAGAGCAGGGCAGGTTCTGGCTGAGGAAGCTGGGGGTGAAGGAGCACCCTGATGTGCCCAAACCCAGCTGAGCTCCTGGGTGCTCTCTCCTCTGTGCTTGGCCTCCATGACTCTCAGGGACACATGAGGACCTAGATGTCCCCAGTATGCCTGGGACCTGCTGCTCCAGTTGCTGTGTGCTCAGCCCCACTGGCTAAATCCTTCCCTTGCTGCAGGGACCACCACGGCTCCAGCTGCTTCAGAATCCTCTGGTCACATGGTGGTGGCTCTAGTGGTGTCCTCTGACTCGGGGACAAGGGCTGCACCCTCAGTGCTTGCTGCTGCCACCATGCCTGGCGGAACTCATGCTCACTTCAGCTCAGAGGAACCCATCACAAACTTCACCTTGAGGCTCCCAGATGGTGAGTGCTCTGAGTCTTGTATCGGGTGCCATCTTTGGGGGATGAGACCACAGGATGCGTCCAGTCAAGACCACTGGGCTTGACCAGCAACACCAAGTGCTTGCTTCTGGCTGGCCTCAACACTAGGGCCAACCAAGGGAAGACTGCCACCCCTGTAGGACCTCCCCTTCCAGTCTTGCAGAGTGTAGGGCTTTGAATGGTTGTGCTTTGAGACGTTCCCAATCCTCTGTTTGATGCCATGTTTGGATTTCAGGGGTCAGCTGCCCCTTGCCATTCTGATAGGTGATGTGGTTCCTCTTGGCACTGGGGGAAGGGGGACCAGGAAGGTGATGTAGCTCTGGAGAGCAAGCAGGGAAGCCAGACTAGGGGGACAGAGCCAGTACAGCTCTTGGCTTCCACAGCCAGGTAAGCATGGCCCCAGTGTGGGTTCCTGGCCAGTGCCCCAGCATGTGAGCACCCATGGGTGCTTTGGGAGCAGAAGCCACTTAGGAAGGGAATCCATCTGGGGGACCAAGCCAGCCCACTGTGGTCTGGATGCCATCTCTTCTTCCATGGTAGCCAGGTGGCATCATCACAGGTCCTGGCTCCCTCATGGTGCAGATGAACTGGGGAAGTGCTTCGTGTTATCTGAGGGACATCTCCTCTGGGATGGCTGAGATCTGGAGGGAGTTGCTGGCATGGCACCATGTGGGTCTTGAAGTGGACACTGAGGACACCTAGACCTCCTCCCAGATCTGTTGTCTCCTCCCAACTGGCACAATGCAGAGGACCCTTCCCAGAGCACCCTCTGCCACTGCTGTGCCACTGGCTATGCTCCTGGTGACACCCTCCCTCGGAGAGCTGCCAGTTACCAAGGCCAGGCTGTGGTGGCCCCATGTGGTTTTAGGGTCTGCGGTGGAGGGCTGGGACAGGCTCTATTGGCCATGTCCTCCCACAGGGTTCCCAGGAGAGACGGCACTCCACCAGGACACAGTTGGACCATTGGTAGTGCAGGATAAGGTGCCATGGTATGAAGGTAAGTGGACATGCCCAACCCTCTTCCCATCGTCCCAAACCCACCACCACGGGTACCATAGCAACCTCTGAACCCTCTGTTCTGTGGTTGCTTTGTTGTTTGTGTTTTGTTTTGTTTTTTTTTGCTGTCCCCAGTGCCATGTCACACTATGAAGAGGCTCCTGCTGGCTGGGCTGGCCCTAGTGGGCAGCGTCCTGGTGGTAGCCGCCCTGGGAGGAGGTCTGCTGGGGCTGGCCTGGGCCACCTGGTGCCTAGGTGGGTGCCAGCGGGAACAGCAGCGGCCAAGGCAGCAGCCAAAGCAACAGTGTCCATTCCATGCTGAGCTGCAGAGTGTGGTGAGAGCCCTGGCCTTAAGGGAGTCAGAGAAAGAAGGCGAGGTGGGTCCAGACTACTGCAGCCTGGCACAGGACTTGGTGTGAGCTGATGAGCCCCTTTCTCCCTAATAAAAAGTGGTTTGCTTTTCTCTAAAGCTGGTGGTACCATGTGGATGTCACCATGAGCTGGGACCATGCCACCACACCTGGAAGCCACATCATCTGGTGGTACCGCCTGGTACCAGGAGATGTGGCTTCTAGGCTTGGTGGCACGTCCCCAGTCTGTGGTGCTGAAGATGGTGGATCTTGACTGGGGGCATTTGGGTCACTGAAGGCACCACTGAAAATCTTGGACATGCTGGCAGCCCCTTGGGGACAGTCCCAGGGATGTCCCATGAAGCTAGTAGCAGTTGTGGCAGGATGGAGGAGTTCCAGCTAGGACCTGGGGGTGCTGATGGGGAAATCAGGGCTGCTCTCGGTGTGCAGGGTGGAGATCTCCCAGAGGCTGGGACCCAGTCAGATTCACGTGTCCCCCTTCAGGAGGGGACATGGCAATGGGTCCCCACCAGCTCTGGCATGGCTGTGGTGCCCAAGCACCACCCAACACGGTGTCAGGCTTGAAATAGTTTATTAGGACAAGCCATAGGGAAGGGTGGCCGCTCCAGGGCCATCACCGGGGCAAGGGTTCACAGTCGATGGGTCACAGCACCCCAGAACAGGCAGTGTGCCGCAGATCTCAGGGCAGGGCTCAGTGGGGTGCTGGGGGCTCTCCTGGCACCCTGTAGAGCTTGCGGAGGCTTGAGTCCATCAGGAAGTCCACAGTCCTGCAGCAGGAGAGGGGGTTGGGGGGGCCCATGGGGTGCCATGACAAGATGAGGCTGGCTGCAGGTGTACCCAGTTCCCCTGGGACACTGTTCGTGGTGTCACCGAGGCCCCGGTCCCACTAAAACCAGGCTTAGTGCAGCCATGCCTTGCTAATCCCTGGCTCCTGCTAATTCACATCCCTGCAGGGCTGTGTCCCGGTTGGACCCCAGCAAAGCTCCTTTGAAGTGGAGGACACCATACCACTGCTCACTGCGTGCTTCCTCTACCCAGGTCCAAGCCTGTACTGGGACCAGTTCCCCTGGGAGGAGAAGCACTTGGGACACGGGGCTGCCCCATGGGCTGCAGGGATGGGGTGGTGGGCCTCAAGGGGGTGTTCCCCCTTACCTGTCGATGGGGGTGATGATGAGAGGGATGGTGGCCAGCCCCAGAGCGGTGGTGGTCCAGCGGCGGATGGGCAGCGGCCAGCGGGTGAGGGTACCCAGCAAGGCCAGTGAGGCGGTGCAGATGCGGTTGATGGTGAAGCCAGGGATGGCTACCGAGGCCAGGCTCTGCCAGATGAAGGTGTCCACCACAGCCACCCCTACCTGTGTGGCCTGGGTGGGGTCCTCGCCATGGGCCTGGGGAGGACAGAGGAGGGTGTCAGGGGGAGAAGGGAGCAGTGCGGGGAGGTGGGGAGGGATTGGCACTCACGATGGCAGCTTTCCGGCCCTTGTCAATGGCATCAGCGGTCACGTAGGCGGTGGCCACACCATAGCTGGCCCACACCACTGGCACCGGCACCAGCGGGCGGAAGGACTCACCCACCTCGTTGGCATAACCTGGGGGTCAGGGGGATCAGTGGGGCTGGAGACCATCTGTGTTCCTGTCACACACACACATACCCTGGGGCGTTCTCATCACCCTCCTATGGTGTCCCCATTGCCCATCCTGTGCCACCAGAGCAGGGAGGGGTGGATCCTGTATGGTTGGGGGGTGTCAGAGCAGATGGGTTACCTTGGATCACCCGCTGACACTGGGACAGTACCCAGTGCTGGTACTCATGTCTGTGACCAGTGACAGGGACCGGTCCAAGTACCCAGTGCCAGTGTGTGGTGCTGGCAGCCAGTACTGGTGACAATGATCAACCCTAGTAGCCAGTGCTGGTATTTGGTACCCAGTGCCAGTAGCTGGTACCAGTGACAGTAGCTGGTGTTGGCACCCAGTGTCAGAGCCTGGTGTGCAGTGCCAGTGCCCGCTACCAGCGCACCGTACTGGTTACAGCGACTGGTACCAGCACCTCCACTAGTCCTGCTGATCAGTGCCGGTAGCAGGAGTATTCAGTACCAATGCCAGCAACTGGTGTCGGTGCCCAGTGTGTGACACTGGTACCCAGTATCACTGGCAGCGTGCAGTGCCGTTACCCAGCGCGGTGTGTGGTACCAGTGCCTTGGGTCAGCGTGCAGTGTTGGTTTCCAGTACAGGTGCTTGGTGTCAGCACCCAGTAGCCGCCCGGTGCCAGTGCCTGAGGACAACTGTCTCAGTACTCGGTGTCAAGTGTCCGGTACCTGCGGCAGCGTGCGGTGCTGGTGCACAGTAGCCCACACGGTGCCTGGTGCAGTGCCCGGTACCCAGTGCGGTGCCCAATGTCACGCCGGGTACCCGTGCTGGGTGTCAGCACCCGGTACCCATTGTAGTAGCTGGTGTCAGTGCCCCGTGCTGGGTGTCGGTGCCCCGTGCAGTGCACGCTGCCGGTACCCAGTGCCAGTACTCACTGCGGCGCCCGGTGTTTGTACCCGGTACTGGGTGGGATGCCCGCTGCCCAAGGACAAGTGTCANGGGGCGGCAGGGGAGCCGTAGGGCCCGCTCTAGAGCGGAGGGGGTGGCACGGCCAGTTACGGAGCTAAGGGGGCAGCAAGGAGCAGACAAGGGCATGGGGGACAAAACAACCGGAGACCCAGCTCAGTCCATCCTTTACTCCCCACACCCCACGTGGCAGAAGGTGGGCGCGGGACCCACATAAGGCACACAGAGGGAGGGACCCCGGGCGCTCTGTGCCCCTCCAGCCCCGTTCAGCCCCCTGCCTCGGTTCGTGACCTCTGGGGGCTCAGCCCCCTTTCTACATCCTCCCGGCCATCCTGGGGGCACAGAGCGGCCGCCTGCCTGGCTGTGGGGCCTCGGAGTCCCCTGCCGCGAAGGGGCACCCGGGACCACGGGAGGGCCATCGCTAGGTGCTGTGGTTGAGGGCCACCTCGCTGAGCTTGTCCCCCTGGTTCTGGATCTGCTGGGCAGAGGTGGCATCAGGCAGCAGCACCTCCACGCTGTAGCTCACCTTCTTGGAGTGGAGGTAGCTGTAGGTGTTGTCGAAGCGCAAGACGTCTGCGGGAATACAGATGCAGGGGCGTGTGTCAGGGACACAGGGAGCACCTCTGGGGACCCCCCAGCACCCCAGGGAAGGGGGACAAAATCTCACAAATGCCGGGGGTGGTGCAGGTGAGGGAACCGTCCTCTGGCACCATGTGGGAATTGTAGCGTTGGTTGGGGTAGACCTCGGTCATGTCGCCCGCTCGCTGCCTCTCTCCAACCTTGGTCTTGAGGTACACTCCGAAACCCACATCAGCTCCCTCTGACCTGAACTGCCACCTGTGCCGGAAAAGAGACAATAGGATCCTATAACAGGTCTGGGAACACCACCATAGTGTTGTCCTCTGTCCTTGTGGCGTGGAGCCCTCTCCTCACCTGAGGACACAGCCAGGGAAGAGGATTTCATACTCAACCTGGTGGGACGAGCCACGGTTTACCACCACTGTGTGCTCATACTGCTGTGCCAGCTGGTCCCGTACGTAGTAGTGCTGGGGCACATCCCCCCCATAGTTGATCTGGAAGGGGATGGAGATGAATGGGGAGGGAGTGCCGGGAAGAGCTGGTCCACATTCCCTGTCCTCCCCTGAGGAACCTGAGGTGGGGGAAGTTCCTCCTACCTTGCTCGGGCACTTGGGATCTCCATCGGGGTCTGTCAGGGTGCCCCCATACTCCACTGGGATCTGGTCGGGGTCAATGTACTTCTGCAGGACCTCCTTCCAGTTGGCTGGAGGGTGGAGGACAGTGGGGTCTGGGGTGGGGGCTGTGTCCCTTACGGGAAGTCCCAGCCCAACTGGGACACGCCCCCCACAGCTGGAGTTTCACCCCTAGGTGAAGGGAGANTGCCCGGTGCCGGGTGCGGTGCCCGGTGCCAGTGCTCACCCAAGTAGCGCACCCACGTGTCGCGGTAGAGATCGGGCTCCGCCGCCCCCATAGCTCACTCCCGCTTTTGCCGCCGCCGCCGCACGAGCCCCTCCGGCCC
>VWZK01020855.1:112987-124683 GCA_013396935.1 Baryphthengus martii | reverse complement strand
CAGGGAAGAGGATTTCATACTCAACCTGGTGGGACGAGCCACGGTTTACCACCACTGTGTGCTCATACTGCTGTGCCAGCTGGTCCCGTACGTAGTAGTGCTGGGGCACATCCCCCCCATAGTTGATCTGGAAGGGGATGGAGATGAATGGGGAGGGAGTGCCGGGAAGAGCTGGTCCACATTCCCTGTCCTCCCCTGAGGAACCTGAGGTGGGGGAAGTTCCTCCTACCTTGCTCGGGCACTTGGGATCTCCATCGGGGTCTGTCAGGGTGCCCCCATACTCCACTGGGATCTGGTCGGGGTCAATGTACTTCTGCAGGACCTCCTTCCAGTTGGCTGGAGGGTGGAGGACAGTGGGGTCTGGGGTGGGGGCTGTGTCCCTTACGGGAAGTCCCAGCCCAACTGGGACACGCCCCCCACAGCTGGAGTTTCACCCCTAGGTGAAGGGAGACATAGCACCCTGTTTGCAGCTTCCACTGCACTCCCTCCCGGCTGTGGGCACCCCAAAGAGGGGGTCAGGACTCACATCCCAGGACCACGACCTTCTTACGGGTATCCTCACTCAACAAGTGCTTGACAAGGTTGTAGGCCACGGGGAAGATCTTGGGGGCTGAGGGGCGGATGGCAGGCATTAGCGTGGGGGTCAGCACCCAGCCACGGGGGGGCGAGACCCCGGGGCCAAACTCACCCTTCACGATAAACAGGCGCTTGAGCGACTCGGGGTAATTCTCCTCGAACATGGTCAGGAGCTGCAGGATTGGGAGAGCTCAGGTCATCCTCCCATCCCACATATGCACCAGGGCACGGGCTGGGACCCCCACCCCAAAACACCGTGAGAGGTGCGGGGCACCCCCAGGGACCTGCTCTTGCATCATCCTTCAGGGTCATGAGTCAGCCCAGCTCCCTGAGTCACCATGTCACTGGCGCAGCACCCATGGGGACAGCCAGCATCCCCAGCTGGGGAGGGGAGGCCCTCACCTCCCCATAGACGTCCACAGCTGGCTTCCAGAGGTGCTTCAAGCCCAGGCCCTCGCAGTCGTAGATCATCAGCACCATCTCAATCTTCTTGCCCAGCTGGGATGAGAGGATGGGGTGGGGGGAGCAAGGGAGGCTCAGGCAGTGCCTGGCCCCTGTAGGGACCCATGGGAGGCAGGGAGGGCTCCCGGCCAGCCCCAGGGATGAGGTGGTCCCTGATAGTCTGATCCTCCCTGGCCAGAACCTCGTCCCAAGTGCTGGTGTGGGGAGAAGGGGTGTTGTGGGCTGCTGGGGGTGCTGGGACAGGGACATGGGCTGGGGGACAGCGGGGGCATGGGCCTGGTGGAGATGGACAGGACATGGACTTAGGGGGCTGGGGAAGGCACTGGCTGGTAAGAATGGACCAGATATGGGCTTATGAGGCTGGCAGGGTCATGATTTGTGGCAGAATGGACAGGACGTGAAGGCTGTCACAGATGTACTAGATGTGGACCTACAGGGCTGGGTAGAACGTGGGCTGGTGGGGATGGACAAGATGTGAACCTAAAGGGCTGACAGGAACATTGAATGGATGTGGACCTATAGGGCTAGGGAAGCCATTTGCTAGTAGGCATGGACCAGATGTGCACTTATGGGGCTGGAAAGGATATGGTCTTGTGGGGCTGGTAGGGACGTGAGTTAGTGTGGGGGTGGCGGGAAGCTGGGCTGGTGGGGCTGACAAGGTGTGGGAGGCAGGGCCAGGCAGGGTGCGGATAGGCAGCCGCCCACCTTCTGGCTCTGCTTCTCACACTCGTGCCGCAGGACCTCGCAGTCACGAAACTTGTTCTTGAGCAAGTCCTGCTTGGAGGCGGAGAAGAGCAGCCCCTTGGCATCCAGCGGCCCGATGATCTCGTACCAGACGGGGCTGCCCTCCCGGTCATAGCCGCACATCCCCCCCGACATGTACTTCCTGATCACCTGTAGAAGCACAGGGAGCTCAGGGGCACCTCACAGCCCCACTGGGGAGAGGGATGGTGCCCTCCGGGGACACCCACCCCAGGTCTGGGGACACCCACCTCTGGGGCCTCCCAGTTGATGATGTTGTTGGCGTCCATGTACTTGCGGACCTCGACGTGCTGCAAGGGTGGGCAGAAGGAGCTGGAGTGAGGGGATTTGGGGACACACCCCTAATTCCGTGGGACAGGGTGCACCCCACAAGCAGGTCACTCTTGGGGGAGAGGGTCTAGGCTGGCAGCTCGTAGCATGCTGTTCTATCCCACGTGACAACCAGGATTTTGACAGCAGCATGGCAGGGTTGTCCCCTCGCCAAAAGGGACAGTCCCTCTCACCTTGCGCAGCATCATCTCTGACTTGGGCAGGTCAAAGCAACGTGCTGCAAGAGAGCAGAGAGCTCAGCCCCACCACCAGTGTCCCCACCTCCACAGAACCGCTCCCCTCTGTGGACTTCCGTCCCCTTCCCGCATGTTCCCACCACCACGACGTGGTTACCTCGGAGCCATTTCAGGAGGAAATAGTCATCCTGGGAGGGCAAAGAGGGCAGAACATCCTGCAGGTTCTCCCGAAACTGTGGAGAGAGGAGAGACCATCAGCAGGGGGAGTCCCCCTCCCATCCCAAAAGCCTCAAGGCTGGGGCTTTGTCCACCTCAAAGAAAAACTCTCAGCCAGGAGTGGGACTGTCCCAGAAAAGAGAAGGGACACCCTGTACCCTATCCCTGCCACCACTTGCAGCCGTGACAAGTGACCAGTCTCCACTCTCTTCCCTGCCAAGGGACAGCCCTCAGGCTGGCCCAGGTGTCCCCAAGCCAGTCCCCTTGCATGAGGGTGTGACCGGGGGCTTCCACCTGCCTGTCTCCTCCTAGGGAAGGTCCAACTGGCGACTCTCGCCCTGCAGGGACCAGCCAGACCAGTCCCCTCCTTTGCCATCACTGTGGCATCCTTCATGATGTCACCATGTGTCCCCCTGCTCCAGTGACACCCCAGCAAGCCACAGCTCCCCCCCAGCCAGCTCGGAGCAGGCAGGAGGGTGGCAGGATACAGGACTGGGCGAGTTTGGGGCACCCTCGGCACGTGGCCCTGCAGAGCCCAGCCAGATTCCGGTCCAAATCTCTGTACCAGCCGGGAACCTCCCCTTAATGAGGCTGATTAGATTATCTCCCGCTGAATTTAGGTGTAATTAAGCCCAGGATTAGCTTCTTTGCCCTGAGAAAAACAAGGTGCCAGCAGAGAGGTTTCACAGCTCGCCTTTCTCGCCTGCCCGTTGCCACTTTGGTAGCAGGAGGCTTTCAGCTCCGTGCCCTGTGCCCACTCCTGCCCCCCAAGCCTGCTAGGGTCATTGCCTGCCACTGGAGTTTGGCTGGGTCAGAAAGGCAGTGATAAGATAAAGTCGACAACGTTGCCCTCTTGGTAGGGCAGAACGAACCCAGATAAAGCCTGGCACCGCGGAAAGGTGCCGGTGGAGATGTCGGGGGTGTCTCTGGGTGGCGTGGCCACCATCGTGGGTGACCGGCGCCATAGCAGGTGACAACCATGAGTTTGGCCAGGCATCCTCAGCCGCGGGAGTCCCACGGCAAGGCAGGAGGTTTCCCAATGGGAAAGACTGGAAAGGGCTGGGTGGCCCAGTCCCGGGGAACTTCTGGCAGGACGATGCAGCCGGTGAGACCTCCCTCCAGGACGCACCGGAAAGGGTCGTTCCCCAGTGGGCAGCCCCACGGGGGAGACTCAGCTCCGGGGTGGGAGTGGCGGCGGCGAGTTGGGTCGGCGGGAGCACCCCGAGAGCGGTGCCGGGCGCGGGGGGTGATGCTCATCGCCGCGGGTGCAGGATGAAGCGGNGGTGTGGGGGTATGGGAGGACACGGGGGAGTATGGGGAAGGGATGAGATATGATGATATGGGGGCAGGTGGCAGCAAGAGGGGACAATTATGGGGACAGTGATGGGACAAATATGGCAACGTGGATGGAAAGTGAGGCAGGGGACAGGGTGACAGCTCAGGCACAGGAGACAGAGACATCGGGCTCACCATGCCATGACTGTTTCACTGCCAGTGGTTCTCACCCCTCAGGAGAGGGGACCTCCTTGAGAGGGGACCCCTGACAGGGAGGGATCCCGGCAAGGAAAGGAGGTCCATGCAGGCCCCATCCCCACTGTCCCCTCTCAGGAGTGCGGTCTGCGTCTCATGGGGCTGTGCGTCTCCTGTGGAGCTGTGGATACTCCTCCTATTGAGTCATGTCCTCCCTCTGGATGTCCTGTGAAGCCAGCTGTGTCCCGGGAAGCTATGCGTGCCCCATGGAGCTATGCATGTCCCATGGAGCCATGGATGTCCCATGGAGCCACTCATGTTCCATGAAACTGTAAGTGTCTCATGGAGCCATTATATGTCTCTTCAAGCTGTAGGTGTCTCATGATGTCACTCATATGCTATGAACCTATGGATGCTCCACAGAACCATTCACGTCCCATGCGTGTCCCACAGTGCATGGCCTGCGTTGGTGTCCCCTCCATGGGGCAGCGGTCATGGCAGTAGCCCCTCAGGTTGCCATTTTGGCATCCTCTACCAATGCCATGCAGGACCCCATGTGGGAGACCACTGTTCCTGGTCTGACCCTGGAGCTGGACAGGCTTCCAGGCTGTTGTTGTTGGCCCAGCCAGACCCTTGGCAAAAGGGAAGTTTTGCCAGGCAGTTAAACCATCTCCGGTTGCTGGCTGTAGGCGGGAGGGACCTGCCCGCCCTGGGATTAAACCCCCATGATTGCAACATGGTTGGGGGCTTAGGGGACATCATGGACACACCCAGACTCGTCCCGTGGGTGTCCAGTCTCCGTCCCTGGCACAGCCCCTGATGAAAGTGAGTTGCGCCGGACCCGTGCAATGGCTAATCCTCCCGGTAAATCCCCCCACCAGCACGTGTGCTGCACACACGTGTCCAGAGTGGGGCCAGGATGGTGGCACTGGCAGGGCCACCTGGCACATGCCGGGGTGGGGACAGTCGAGGTTTGTTGGGTAAGGGGACAGTTGGATTTTAGGGTGTTGGCACGGGCTCGTGTCACCCAAGCATGTGCTGTGGCTGTGGGGTGCTCATGTGTGCAGGGCTACACATGTCCCCCGGCACCCACAGCTGTGTGTCTGAGTGCACGTGTGTCCCCATGGTACCCCTGTGTCCCCCGGCAGCCATGGCTGCGTCTCTGAGTGCATGTATGTCCCTGTGGTACCCCCGTGTGCCCTAGCACCCACAAGGAGTGGGGTGTCCTGTCCTTCTCCCAGTGCCAGTCCCAGTTTCAGTGCCTGTCCCTGTCTTTGTCCTGCTGTCTGTCTTGGTCCCTGTCCCTCTCCCAGTGCCTCTCTTGATCCTTGTCCGCATCCCCATCCCCATTCCTGTCCCCATGGCCATCCTAGTCCCAGTCCCGGTCCCTGTCCCGTCCCTGTCTCAGTGCCTGGCCTGGTTCCAGCCCTTGTACCTGGTCCCCTCTACCTGTTTCCATCTCCATCCCTGTCGCAGCCCACACCCACTCCCTGTCCTCATTCCTGTCCCCATCCCTGTCCCAGTCACTCATCACCCTGTCTCCATCCTCATCACCATTCCAGAGCTGGTGTCCTTGTCCTGATGCATGTTCCCAGGCCGGTTTCCTGGTCTCAGCCCTTTTCCTAACCCTATCCAGGTCCACATCTCTGTCCCTGTCCTGATCCTGGCCCTTGTCCCTGTCCCCTATCCTTGTCTCTGTCCTGGTGCCAGTTCCCCGTCTCGGTCTTGGCCCTTGTCCCTGCCCCCATCCTTGTCCTCGTCCTTGTGCTGGTCCCAATCCCAGCTCCTGTGCCTGTCTCTGTCCCCATCCCTGTCCCTGTCCCTGTCCCTGTCCCTGTCCCTGTCCCTGTGCGGGTCCCAGTCCCAGCTCCTGTCCCTGCCTCTGTCCCTGTTCCCATCACGGTGCCGGTCCTAGTCCCTGCCCTGCCCATGTCCCCATCCCGCTCCCCGTGCTTGTTTCTGTCACGGTTCAGGCCCCGATCCCCGTCCCTGCTGCNGGCATTGTGGAGGAAGCCTTGGGTACTGTGGGTGGGGTGTGGGTGCTGGGGGGAATAGAGAGGCTGAGAACTGGAAGAGCACTGACAGAAATTGAGGGAGGCTGGTGGGCGCTGGTGGGAGTGGTGGGTACTGGAAGGCACTGAGAGTTGGTGAGGAGGCCACAAACACTGGGAACCATGGAGGTTCGATGGGCTCCAGGAGGTAGCAGGCACTGAGGGGCAGAGGCAGAAGGGGTGCCCAGCAGCAGAGGGGAGGTATAGACAGGGATGGGGGTAGCGGGGGCCAGGTCCTGTCCCCTCTGCCACTCAACTGCTGTCCCTATCCCTCCGCAGTACCCAGCTTCCCAGGGCACCCAGGGACATGGGGGTGCTTTGGGGGCACCCAGAACTTTGAGCACCCATCCTAGCTCTCACTGATACTGTTGTGCCTCCTAGGTGGGTGATGCAGAGCCTGGGCTGAGCACTGCTGACAGCTGGATCGGTGTGGTTCCCATGGGCGAGGAACCAGCCGAGGTTCCCCGTGGCACCAAGGAGGAGTCCTTCACCGCCTCCGTCGTCAGCAAGGTGACTCTCCGCTTAGCCTGGGCTCCTCTCCGCCTGGCCCGGGGGCTGCCTTGGCATTTGCTGGTCGCAAGCCCGTAGGGCACCTCCTGAGGTGTCTCCTCTAGCAGATGTGTGGGGTCCAGGCCTGTGTTTGGCAGCAGGGGGTTCTCTGACAGGGCTTCCCTGCAGTGCCAGCCTCTCTTAGCTCCCTTATGAGGGTAAAGGAGGCAGTGGGTGCTGCCTACCCCCTGCAGGGAGGTGGGAGCTGAACGAGGTCACAGCGTGGCTGCCCATCCTCCTGCCCATCTTCCTGCCTGTCCTCCCACCCTCTGAGCCAGCGCACTCTCTTTCTGCAGATGAAGCGAGCCCTGGTGCTAGGGGCATCAGCCCTGCTCATCCTGGCGCTGAACCAGAACGCCATTCGGGAGGTAGGAGAATCCCAGCGGCGGGTCCTCAAGCCGCTCTTGTACCCTGCTGACGGCTGTTGCTTTCCTCTCTGGTGCAGCTGGATGTTTCCCAGCTTCTTGCGAAGCCTGTGATCGTGATCCAGTCCTCAGACAACGTCACCAAGCTGCTGGGAGCGCTGCTGTGGTACGGGCTGGGGCAGGGGGAGAGGCTGGGCGAGCGCCGTGGCTCTGCGCCTGCTCACAGCACGTGGCGTTTGCTGGGCCGGGGTTGAGCTTGCACTGGGCAGGGGACAGCTGGGGCCGAGACACGTGTTTCCAGGCTGGGTTTGAGTCTGACCTTCCTCAGGGCTTGAGCTCTTCCATAAGTCCCCACGCACAGCAGCAGCTGACAGTAGCCTCGGCCTAGCTCTTCAGGACTGGTGGGCAGCACCGCACCGGCATCCCCGCCGCCTTTGTTGGTGTTTATCCCTGGCACCTGTGGTGTTGGGACCCCTCTGTGCTTGCATGTGGTAAATTGATATCACTGCTGTAGTGTCACAGCTGGGGAAACTGAGGCATGGCACTGGGACGAAGAGACCAGTGCAGGGTCATTCAGAGGGCCGGAAAGGGATTGTCGCTGGCACCCTCTCTGCGTGTTCCTCTGTCCCCAGTGTCCCCCTTGCTCGAGGCTCAGCATGGACTGCCTGTCACTGTGCAGAAGCGGGTGCTCCCTGGCACCAGCGTGCTGTGGGCAAGATCCTGCTGCGCCCACGGGACTGATGAGCTTCTCGCCTTTTGCTCACAGGGGGCTCCAGGCTACAGCGAAGATCACATACCAGGCGGTGCTGCTGGAGAACCTGGTACGTAGATCTAGCTCTGCTTCCTTCTCCTCCTTCTCCCCTTTCTCCCTTTCCTCCTCCTCCTCTCCTAATTCCCCTTCCCCTCCCTTCTTCTCTTTCCCCCCTTCCCCTCCCTTCCCTTCCCTTCCCTCAATTTCCTATGGGGAAGCCAAGCTGCAGGGAGCAGACACCAGCTCCATGAAGGCTGAGGGAGCCACTGCTGTCTCGCTTTCCCCACAGACTCGCTCTGTCAGAGCAGGGCAGCACGGTGGGTTCTCCCTGCCCTGGCCTTGGGCAGCATCAGAAGCCACCTTGGCCATCAGCAGGGCCATCGCAGCCACTGGCAGTACCGTCTTCTTGCCTTGCAGGGAGTGACCCTCACGCTGTGGTCAACCTGCGGCCTCTCCCGAGGGGGCCTGTATGGGGAGTGGCAGGGGGTGATCTGCACGGGGGAGAACAGCTCACAGGTCCAGGTATGGGCACTGATAAGGGCTCCGTGTGGAGCCAAGGCTCCTGGCCTGGGGGCTGCGGTGATGCCAGGGCCGAGAGCAGAGCGGGTCTCGCCGGTGCCTGCTTGCCCACCGGTGCTGTCTCCGCAGAAGTACCTCCAGCAGCTGTGGAACACCATCCTGCTGGTCGCCCTCCTCCTCTGCACTGGGCTCATGGTGCAGGCCCAGCGGCAGTCACGGCAAGACCCCGCAGAGCGGGATGCTGAGGTGGGAACATCGCCCTTCTGCTCCTCACCTGGGAGGCTGGCAGCCAGGCTCTGACCCTCTGCTCTGCCTCTGCAGCTGGACCTCAAGCAGCACATTCGGCGGCGGCTGTCGGCACTGAAAACCCGCCGGTACCATCCCGGCAAACCGCTGCGGAGCCAGCCCTGCGAGATCGACAGCTGCGCCGTCTGCTTGGACCAGTTCCACAGGAGCCAGGTAGGGGCTGGGTCGCGGGCACTGGGGCTGTGCTGGGAGGGGCGGCCCATCCTGGTCACCGCTTGGTCCCCCGTGCTTGTGCCATCTCTCCGCTGCCCGGGGCTGAGCTTCCCCCCGCTGTTGCCGGAGCCAGGGCGTCGGCCCCAGCCCTTGGGCGGCACGATGGAGGCAGGTCCCTCACGACTGCCGCCCGCTTCCCTCCCCGCAGTGGCTGCGGGTGCTGCCTTGCTCCCACGAGTTTCACCGGGACTGCGTGGACCCCTGGCTCCTCTTGCAGCAGACCTGCCCTCTCTGCAAGCGCAACATCCTGGGTGAGAGCCGCGCCAGCACCTGGCCGTAGCCTGGTGAGCGCCTTTGTTCTGGGACAGGGCTGGGGAGGCTTCAGAGTCCCCCCAGGCTCCCTGTGCGATGGCCGCTCCATCCTTCTCCTTTCCAGGGAACTGCTGCATGGAGAGCTAGCTGGGCTGATGGACACACTCCAGGGATGGACCCTTCGCTGCTCCAGGGAGGGGAGGGGGGGGGCAGGGGTTGCTTAGCAAGCAGCACTCACTGCCAGAGCGGGTTTGCCCCAGCCTGTTTGGAGAGAGAAGGATCTCGGGCTCTCCCTACTGGGCATGAGTAGAGGGGCGAGGTGGGTCCAGGCAGTGCTGGGGGCTGGGGGAGTGGGTGCCAGGAGAGGAAGCTACGGAGGCACCCATGGGTGTAATGGGGTGGGAGGCTGGTGGCAGGGAGAGCCCCTGGCTGCGCTCTTTCCCTACTCACAGTAGTTTTTCTAAATCTCTTCTAAAAAGTTTGTTTCTGTCTGCCGGTGGCCGTCACAAGGTGGGCAGAGCCCAGCAGGGAGGCCTGGCTGCGGAGGGAGCCCCTCTGGGCCCTGGCGGCGGATGTGTCAAGATGGAGCTGGCAGGGCTGCTGGGCGACCGGCTGCCTCACCACAGGAGGGCAACGCCTCATTGATACCGACTTAGAAAGGACAGTGGGAGGCAGCTGCGGACACTGAACATGGAGCTTGTTTGACCGAACGCGGCTGTGCTGCGGTGCTGGGGACTCGCCCCGAGCCCTGATGGGCTCCCGTTCCAGGCGGCAGCTGGAGGCTCTGGGCTGCAGCATTGCACGCGTCCGTCTCAATTAAATTTGGACAGGCTGCCACGTCTGTTGTTGGGGCTCCCTCTCAGGTTTGCCAGGCTGCTCGGGGGTTTGGGGCCAGCCCACATGGGGAGCTTGGTGGTCCCCAGCCCCTCTGGGCGCTCATGGCTCCGGCAGTCTGCGGTGAGCTGCTTTCCCAGGCTGTGGCTGTGCTGGTGAGCTAAGGGTAGCTGGGGCTCCTCTCATCACCAGCCCAGCTCTGCCTTCCTCTCGCAGGCAGCTTGGCCACATCCCAACAGGCTCTTGGAAACCGCTCTTAGTGTGAGCTGACTCATGCTGCGCCCATTCGTTGTCCCGCTGATGGCACGGTCAGCACTGTGCCAGGGACTCCAGCAGCAGCTCAGTTGATGACAACTGACCACCACTGCCCAGCAGTGTCCCTGCTCTAAGGCTCCTCGCCTGCGTAGGGGTCGGTGCCCTGGCCACCAGCCAGGGAAAGCCAGCCCCAGCCCGTCCCCACCACAGGGCTGAGGGAGAAGAGCAGGGGACACATCAGCCCAGACCTCCGCGACCTCACCCTCGGTGTTACCACCACCCTCAGCGCTGCCCAACAGAAAAGGCAACCGGGGAACCCGGATGGACTCGCGTGCCAGAGTCCTGCAGAAAACAGCGACGCAACAGCCTGAGGGAGGCTGGGAGCTGAGCCACGACGGTGCTGCTGCAGGAATGGTCTCCCCGGGCTCGCGATGCCCGCCATGCGCGGGCTCCGCGGGTGGTGCAGAACGAGCAGCTTTTGCAAAGGAATGCTCCGTGATGCATCGAGATCAAGGAATGAGGCCCCGCGAGGCAGGGCAGGTGGCTGCTCGTCCACCACTACATTTTGTCTTGTGGAAGGAGGTTCATCGGCAGTGGCCCCCAGTGGTGAGGAGGGGGGCCATGGTCTGCCTCTGCCACTGGGCTCGGAGAGCTCGGTGCCAGGCACTTGGTCTGGAGCAAAAGGCAACATCAGGCCTTGTCCGAGGGTGGCTTTGGCCGCTGGCTGCTGGGAGCTGCTGCCGGGCCTCTCCAGACATTTGTATGGATGTTGGTTGGTTGAGCTCTTGGTTAGCCCGTGTAAATCGGTTACGATTACCGTGCCGGTGGTGGCAATTTCAGTCCTGTGGGGCTGCACGATTCAGTGCTCACCTCTACACACTGACTGATGCAAACTAACGCAAGAAACGAGAATCCTCACAAAAAAAGGGTGACCCGAGCAGAGGACAATCCCTTCATGAAAGAACCAGAGAAAAAAGAATCAGGAAAAATGAAGATGAGTAAGAAGTGTAAGAGAGTTACACGATGTGTATAAGACACCTGTTCATTCTGAAAGGGGAATTTGTTTTCGAAAGAAAAGGGTCAGCAGTCACAACCAGTTGGGCTTGTGTGGGCTGTCCCTGAGGTATCAGACCTTGACAAGACCATGGTCAAGGCCAGAGAATTCTAAATTTCTGCTTTTGTTGGTCAGCAGTGACCAGTGACACCCTGCTTTTTCCTTTCTTGTTATTTCGTCTGTAAGACCCGGCTTATTTCTCCAAATCTGTGCAAACTGCCAGTTCTCGACAGGCTCCCTTTCCTGTGCTGAACTGGAACAAAACAAGTTCTCTCGACTCTGGTTTTGCACACGGGGAAAAAGAACCTAGATTTGGGACAACAATTTATTTGCTAGCCTCGTGAACATTTATTTGCGGTGGCCCCTGGTGTGGTGAGAGGAGGGGGGCCACGGTGTCTCTGCCGCGGATGGGGGCGGCCCCAGCACCGGGTGCTTTGCCCAGAAGCAGCACCGGGCCTCGGGCTGCTCCGCAGCTCCCGGTGCAGGCCGTCGAGCTTCTGCCCCAGCACCTTCCGCTTGGCCCGCGGCAGGGCGGGCGGCCCGCGTGGGGCTGCG